>JAOYNN010038901.1:0-18643 GCA_025770095.1 Goniobranchus kuniei | reverse complement strand
CATTTGAGAGAGTAGAATTACATAAAGCAAAACTCATACTGATTCCTAAAATCAATGTGTCAAATGTGTAAAGCACAAGGGTTAGCTGTTTTGCTGAAACTGAGAACACACACAAAAAAGGATAAACTGAGTAAAAACTTGTTGAGTTGAGAGCAAGTGTCTTCTTATCATTTATGCTGATCATGTTACAAATATGCATTTAGTTTTGTGAGCAATAACGATATGTGCAGAATGAGTACATTTAACTGATACATGAAATTGAATTAATACATGTAAATAATATACATGTAGTAGGCCTGCCAGCCCCTTACTTCCTATGACGTTATTTCAAGAGACTAGTTAAGTTTCAGTTAGATAAATGAGACCAACATATAGGGTGGCCCAAAAAAAAACGTCTCCAACTTTGAAGGCTCGAAACATCATTGTAACTGAATGATTTTTAAGGGGCTTTGACACATTACAACATACATTAGAACTCTACAATGTGGGAAAATATGAGCCTGGTTGATTGAAGGGTTCAAAAGATATAACATATAATGTCGAGGGATGTCGTCCAGGACGATATCAAGAAAATTGGATGTCAAAAGCTTCATTGAAAAAGTTTAGTGACAAGAGAAAAGGACATGGGATTGCGGTTAAGCTCTACCACTAATGTTTTTCTGTTCTTTAGAAAAATTACATCCTGCCACACAAAATTGTACTACAATTATCCACCAAACAGATCTCGTTTGCTAGATTTATCACGAGGAATGTAGTCCGTCAAATCGAAAATACCTTTCTGTTGTTGATCACTTCTAGTACTTGTTTAAGTATCTCTGTTCTAACTTAGACTTAAATCTAGTTTTAAGCATACATTGATTATTTTAGACTAGGTCCACGAATGACAGAATTATTAGATTGAAATTTAGATCTAGTTCTACTCTAGATGTATCTGGTTCTAGATCTAGGTTTTCCGGGCTTGATTCTCAAGATGGTATTCAGGAGCACAGAGAGTGAATGTGGGCAGATACTGTCTGATATTGTGTCAACAATGGTAGGCTTGAATGAATCCATGTTGTAACAATACTCTCCAACCGATTATTTTGAAATTTTGCATGTGGATACAAAATTATTTGTTGTACACGATTGCCAATTTGTAAGTGAGTAAATTTTAAAATGATGACGCTGTTATCGTTTAAAGTTGGAGACGTTTTTGGGGGGCCACCCGATATGTCATGTAAGCCACATTTCCCGCAATTTATATCAACCTTTTTTATTGTTGACATACTGGTAACATCAACCCTGTGCCTGTACCATACACTAGATTTCTGGATTTATGTCAGTACAGCCTACACCACAGCAAATGTTATGGATATGGAATACAAAATTGTAAGCGTGGTTTCAATTCTGTTTCTGTGAGTTATTGTGTGAGCATCATCTCTGCCAATTCCTTTCCATCTGCATGATGACACTTAGTCAATGAAATATAAGCTTAAATTAAAAGGGGACTTCCTTTACCCGATGCTATTTTAAGATACCACAGTAACCAATAAAATTATAATATCATGTCAGCGTTAGCAACTGGTAGCCTAACTCACTTCTGCTTTGACTTACACCAGAAGACTTATTCTGCTTAGACTAATAAATTTTTTTATATATATTGGGTTGGCAAAAAAAAACTTCCTGAATTTTACAGCCTTATAACTTTCTTGATATTTTAATAACAGCGTTCAAATTTTGACACACTTAAGTACAATTTTGTGTAACTGAGTGAAATTTCATTATGATCAACGGAAAATTCTAAAAGTTATTGTAATACAAAGACAACCACCCACATTTTGCAAATATCACACTTTTACACACATCTCATTCGCGTTTATTTACCAGAGTCAGTTTTGTCATGACTTCGCGACTGCACATGTTTTGTATCAGCAGATAAGTCTTGTGCTACAATCGTTTAAACATTTTCTTAACCTTAGAATTATCCTTATATCTGATATTTTCCATTATTGTTTCAAAATTGTTTAAACTAAAGTGATCTTGTCCAAAGAAAACAAAACAATCTACAAAAACACAAATGACTCGACAATACAAAATCTCCCAGCTTTTGATACAGATTGGATCTGAAATTTAGACCAGGCCTAGATTGCATTTACTTAGTCTAGCACCTTTTGGAAGGGGATCTACTCATAAGAACAGACAATCATTCATAAACACGCAGTTTTTTGTAGAAAAATGAATGAATTCTTGACAGGAGATTCATTCTGGTCAAAATTGGATGGAGATAACAATCACGCCATATGGTTATGACAACACTCTCCTTGCCTTGTTTGGAAGAATGATGAGGTGTGTCATCTTGATAAGTTGTACATCATTTCCCACTGCACTATTACTATCAGTCAAACCCAGAGGAACACTCAATCCTCCATTAGTATTAATTGTAACCTCAAGTAACGGAGATAAGATGGTTACACCAAACTGAATGAGGCGAAACCCAATGCCCCTGTACCCGCAAAACAGCACTGACTCTACCCCTACTGAATATTGACACAACCAGATAATGAACACTTCAAATTATCTCAATCCTGAGTTTCTTTGTGCTTGTTTGACCACAGCAGAGGCTTAGGACTTTGATTGAGAAAAGTTACAAAATGAATTATCTCCACCTATGCCTACTTTCTCGTTCGTTAAATCACCTCTGTATTCTGAATATGCATGGTCTAATTGATTTACTAGAAGTAATAGGCCCCTTTGCCGACATTCAAATAAAAATGCAGGTTTTCATGTCCCCTCTTAGTTACAAATATTTCCACCCAATATTGCCAATTTTTGGCTATCTAGCTTAAAATTAAATTAAATTAAATTTTCTATTCAATTTCTGTATTGTCCCTCCTTGGAAAAATTGTTTTCATGTTAAAAGTTGAAAAAATTATGTTTTTGTAAGCTTCTTTAATCAAAACTGAACAAAATTAAAACAAGGAACAAACCAATTATGTTTCGGAAACTTGTTCTTTTCCCAATTCCCCAAAATGGCTCAAGTATGAATATTATAAGTTGGGTGTAAAACAGTTTTTGCATTTTATGGGTAATTCGGAAAACTGTCTTGCTGTGAAGCCACTCACAAGTTCATGGTTGGCTACAGACCTGACCTCATCCCAAATTCCAAATGCAAAAATTGTCTTTAACTATTAATAATGGTGATAGTGGTAGGAAATGTTTTGTTTTCAACCTTCATCTCTTGAACATTTTCTGGTGAATAACAATTAAGATTCTACATTGAAGAATTGTAGACTGCGTGTAAAAGTAAGATACATGTAATGGATTTCTTAACATACACTTCACGTTTAATTTTGTTCTAGCCACTGCAAATTCAATGAATTTAAGAGCAAAGTAGAAAACAAAAAACAAAACAAGAAAACAAAAACAGGAGAAAAAAGTTTTTTTCTGTAAAAGTAATGTGAAAAAAACTTGTAAAGAAGAGGCAGTGTAGTCAATGCCATAAATAAGTATCCACTTTTCAAATGCAAATACATATCTTCATCAGTGGAGGGATTCTCAAAATCTATATCAATGGAGAAGTAATTTATTCCTGACCCCAATCACACAGTAATTTCATTACCAGGGCCCCACTCCCTTGATTTAAATCTAAACCATTGAGCTCAAGCATTTCATTGTCACTTTTCGAGTCTCATTGATCTAGATCTAGATTTAGAAGTTTGATCACGATTTGTCTTTCTCTTCATATCCATCTTCCTAAAACTAAAATATAGCTAAAATATATAATATGATTCACAACAACTGATAATATCATTGTGATCTGAATCCATAGTGTAACCAAGGTCAACAGTTCATACACAGACCAAAACTTCGGGAGACTGTCCAGTATCTGCCCTCAAAAATTCAGGCACAAGCCAAAGTACATTACAAAAGAAGGGAAATAACTCCTGATAATTAGTGGCTTCAGATTTTTTTGCATTCACTCTGCGCGTTAGATCCATACAGTTTTGCACTTAAGTCGAATGTGGCAATACCAATGCATACCGGAAGTTTTGGCTTGCGTCGAACATGGCAACGTAAGGGTTAATAGCAGTCTCAGAACAGTTTGTCAAGAAAGTGAGAATTTCTGACTAAGTAAAACATACCCTGTTATGACTGAAGAAGAGATTTTGTGACTTTCATTCTCGGACCATTCCCAGAAAAACAGCTACTAAAATAGGCATTCTGAGCTAGCAGTCTGATAAAGGTATCAATAGAAATATGAATAAATTCTCTTTCACATGGCACCATAAGTTAGAGGTTTTGTGCATGATATTAGTACTGATTTCCATTGATTTTATAAGTGGACACTTATTTATGACACTGAGTATAATGTCAAACAGACCCATGTCGTATTATGCATATATCTGGGTGTATAGTTCACATTAATAATTAATATTGATAATGTGGTCTCCCTGTTTTTAATTTCAGTTCATAACTCAACCACTTATTTTCAGTCTGGACCACACATGATTTGCTTATCTAAATTTATAGAAATATACACCATGTAACAAGATAACGATGATATGAAGAGACAGGATAAAAACAAATAACGTTTAGGATCTACATTTAAACAAAAATGAATTTAACAATGACAAATACATTTGAAAAGAATGTTTTTAATAATTCATGAATCTTTATTATATAAATGTACACAATGATGGACATCTGTTCTGTTAATACATTATACAAAACTGAAATGATTTTGATTTAAATTCAACATTATTTTATTTAAACAAATACCTTTCTATTAAAAAGCAACAGAATTTAACAATGGTTGAGCAACTTTACTCAAGATCAAATCACTTAGAACATCTTGAATTAAGCCAACAGGAGAAAATATAAAAGTGAAAGTAAAAGAAGGATTACAATTATGGCACACACTGATGCACTCGAGAAAATAGAATCCATTTATGCAAGCAAGCAAAGGCGCAAGTCACAGGGTTAATCCTGAAGTGAGTAAAGACTGTTTTATAATACCGAATAACTTGTAATAGTGTCGCAGACAATACCAACATATAATGTACAATTGTAAATCTCACCTGATTTCTACACCCTCTTCCACTCTAATTAATCTTTTAAGAATCAAAAATGGCAGATCTACAAAGTACAAGCAAACAATAAAAGTCTTTACAGCATTCAGAAATATGATTATGAAATAAGTATTTGTATTAATCTCTCATTCAATTTTGATTAAAAAAAAAAAAAGAAGAAGAAGTTGATATATCAATACGATCTGCACAAATTCACTACTTATGAAATAAGAAATAGCTTTATACTCACACTTGTATAATGTTAAGCTTTATTTTTACACATGTACATGTGGTTTGTGATCATCAGATAACTGTCATTCTTCTACTTCTACTTCAAGTTTCCTTCCAAAATACAATCACATCACAAATTCTTATATACATATAATGTACAAATGATACAAGAATCTATATTCAAACAAAAATTGTAACTTCATGAAGACTGGCAGTGATAGAATGGAAGTAGGGAAGGATTGATTTAAACAACAGAAAACACAGATAAATAACATTATCCATAAACCTCATGTGCTCTGATTTTTAAAGTAACAATTATCCGTAAAGCCGGCCATAGGCTTATAAGTATAAGCTAATACAAAACATATTTGAATCAAAGCATTTTATTCAAATAGAACTGACTGTGTGAAAAGAAATCAGTGGCTTGATCAGGGTGATAGTTTATGCTAGTTTTAATGGCCCATTTACTAAACATTTTAAAAATAATTCATATATTTTGTCTTCACACCTTTGTTATCATACTGTAAGCAACTCAAATACAAATACTCAGGGATTTTGTTTTAGTAAGAAATGGTTCACTGTATGTCATCATTACAAATCAATATGAATCAACTTTTGATCATGCCAAATTCCAAAAGCCTATAGGATACAAAAGAAGTGCAAAATCATTCATGCCAATAGCTAATGATGCAACTTGAACAAGCACCTTGAGCCATCCCTTGAGGATTTAGCCTGTCACTGTCATTCAATGTTTACATGTATATGGCATCTTACTATAAAGTTGGTTGATAATATAGCAGCGACACCACCCCCCACCCTCCCGAAAGACAAAAAGGAGAGCAGAAGGGAAAAAAAAAGTTCTCTTGGAGTGCATTTATTTCTCCAGGATGCATAAACTAATCATTTCTTATGTTCTTATCAACTTTATAGGCCTATCTTTTTCAATGGAGGGAAAAAGGAGAAGGAAAGAAGAGAAAAAAGCCCCCATTAATGCACTATCCAGTACCTCAGTTTTTCCTGAATGAAATTGGAGATCGGTGCTGTTTGGATTTGACCTTGGTGGGTTTCATTTCCTTGTCAATTTTCCACTTTGCTTTAGCCTGTTTCTTCTTTGTGTTCACAGATGTGACGCTGACACCAGGCGGCAATGGAGTATGGACTGTGCCATGCGCTTTTACAGAATTGGCAGATTTTGAAGATGCGCCTTTTGGAAGGGGATCTACTCTGTAGATTGTTGTGCTAGGGGTTGACTGTTTCCTCTTGGAGTGAGGGGCGAACATCTCCTTATTGTTCTTTCTTGGAAGAGAAGGGGTCCTGCGCTTTACAACGGCAGCTGTAGGCATTTCATTCCTATCCCCAGCCTGTCTTGAGATTTTCCTTGATAGCTGACTAGAAGTATTATTACCCTGACCAAGCACAAGCTGAGATGATGTTGTTGAGGTTTGATGAGAGACGGAATTCTTCTGTTGTTTCAAGTTCTCCTGCAACCTCCTTTGTTGAGGACTCCTGGAATTTGATGTAGGTAGTTCTTTTGTTGGCTGAACTTCCCGATTGCGCAAACTTTTTTGATTAAAAGCTTTCAAAGCTGCCTCTGATGAACGTGTAAATGGAAGAACATTGACTTTGTTTGCAGGTGGAGAAGGTGTGGACAGAGATGGATGTTTAGTTACCCTTATTAAACCAGCTTTTTTCAGCTTGGGTGTAAGAGGGTCAATAGACTTATTTTGACCCGAAAGTTTAATTCTTTTGGATTCTAAAGATGGAGTCACATCCCTCTCCTGGTGTTTCAGAGAAGGACTTTCACTCACAACACTATTTTGATTAACCAACTTTCCTCTTTTCTCATTACTTGCCCTCTTCATTTCTGAAGTAGTGTTTGAGTTAGAAGAGTCTACTTTCTTTGATCTTCTCCGTCCCCTTGCTGGAGTTTCATTGGTTATTGAATTAATGTCTGCCATTTTAGTTTTTGGTGCTTCTGGAGCACCGGGGGAATATGACTTTGTGTTGAAAGAAATTTCCTCGTCCACAATTACATCACTGACAGATGAAAGGTTTGACGGCAACAGAGGCGACTTTTCTGTTGACTTAGCCTTCATACTGGGTGATTCACTGCTTCTGTGTCTCTGCCTTATTCCTGTGCGAGTTGAAGCAGCCTGAGGAAGAGCTGGTGACATCACTGAGGAAGACAACTTTGTTTGTTTTCTGACCTTTGCATTTGGTTTATCCTTTACAATGGCCGATGCACATTTCTTTATCACTGGAGCCCTTTTGTTATTTGAGCCATGAGTCATTTGAGTTTTCCTGCCCCTTTTCTTCAATGGGTTTTCAGTTGTGATTTGGGCAGGGACAGTTGATACTTTTTCCTCAACATTTTCAAAACTAAGAGACTTGCGGATGTCTGAGTTCAAAGCTGTACTCTCAACACATGGGTGTTCCTGTTTTTCTGGACTGTCCTCTAAATCCCACATAAAGGGAGATGACTCTGACTTGCTCTTCAGGGCATTCTGCTTCCTCTCTAATAAACGTCTATTTTCAATAGGTGAAATTCTTATCTCTTTTGACGATATCCCCTCATCAAAATCATCCCATTCAAAACGAGGCGTGAGTTTTTCTTTCAGAGACTTTAATCCACTGGACAGTTTCTGATATTGTCGTTTTGTTGGTGATATGCCTTCTTGATCGATCATGGAGTTAGTCCTTTTCCTGCTTGTGAGTGAGACAGACTTGCTAGTGTTTTCAATTTTAAAGTCTTTTATCATTAATGCTTGGTTGAATACATTTTTGTTATAGGATGTATCCTCTTCAATTACTAGGTCATAATCACTAAGATCATCTTCATCAAAATGTTGCAAGGTCTTAGGATCAATATCATCAGGTTTCCTGACATCCTCCACCTCTGCCTCCTCTTTATTCAATGAAGAACTATCTTTTAAAACCATTGATGCCAAGGAATCCACTTTACCATACTGCTCTTCTGTTTTCATCACACTTTCTTCCCCAGGCTGCTCCTCAACATCTTGGTCTGTTCTATTCCTCCATAAGACCTGTTCCTTCTCCTCACTGGTAGAATTTTCTATGGCGTATGAAGGTACATCAGGTGAATTATGCTCCAAAACTGTATCAACTTCCTTGATCGTTTTTTCACCCCCTATTAACTCATTGTTCTTGCCTGTGTCTTTCCATGGTTCCATCAAGGAAGATGAAGCACTTGTTTCAGAAGAAGATGATGATGGTTTTTTGCCTATCTTCTCATCCTCTACTCCACCAAATTTTTCAAACTGCTCTTCCTTGTAACTTTGAATCGCTTGAAAATCTGACTCTGTACCTGGTGGGACTTCATCACTTTTGAAGGTTGTGTTTCCAACATAATTTGCTTTTTTATCCTGGTCTGAAGGGTTTTGTTGTTCAACTTCAGCATGCTCAGAATCATATTTTGGAAATTGGTTATGAAGTTTCTCAGGACTCTGACTTCCATCACTCATCTTGAATGGAGTTGTCACAGCCTCCTGCAAGTTAACTGCCATCATGTCAGCTGGCTCAGGGATCACTTGAATGTTGGTAGGCAACAAATCAATATTCTCTGCATCTATAACCTCTTCTTGTTCGGCATTTGGAAAAGGACAAGAATGATCAATTTCGAGATCTTGCCTCTGTTCTTGTCCTGTGATTGTGCCAGAAAGGAATGTTTCTGTGACAGATGTGTCATCTTGTAAAGATTTATCAAGTGTTGTAACCAAAGGCTGAGGTAATTCTTCAGAGCTGTCTATTTCTTCTGAAGTGGGGGTCGTTATGGGAATACATTCATTAACAAAACCCTCTCTATTTGTTATATTTTTATCTTCACAGCCCTTTCCATTGACAGTGAGTGTATTTTCCAGTGTCTCCATTTCTTGTCCTTTCACATCCTTCAGAAGATCCTTGTCAATACAAATATCTTGCTCAGCAAACGCATGATCATGGCAACTTTGGTTCATGCTTTCTGTCAAATCTGATTCCACACTTTCTAACAATGGAGTCTTTTCCTGCTCCATTGTCTCTTCTTCTTCTTCTTCTTCTTCTGCACAATGAAAAGCAATTGTGTTATTCAGCATAGAAGGACCTGTTCTATTATACTTTCCCCCATGCCAATCTGTTGCGGCAGTATCATTTCCCAACTCTCTCAAACTAAGTGAATCATCAGCAGCCACTGAGTCAATACCATTTTCAATATCTTCATCAGAATGTGGACCACTTGAATCAGGATGAGACAAAGAATCTTCAATGATTTCATGTTTCATTTCTCCATCACACACTCCTGAGGCCTCCTTGCTAGATGTTAAGATGAAAGAGGGTGGAACTATTTCTGAGACTTTGTGAGAGGAATCAGCTAGGAGCTCAAAGGATTTAACACTGTTCATATTATGGACAAGATCAGTGTCACTTAGATCTTCGCTACCCAATAGTGGGGATTTCTCTTGAGACATTAAAGAAACATTGGGTGTCTCTTTGAGATCAAGTTCCTCTTCTGTAGAGCAAGAAATATTGGATGTCTCTTTGTGATCAAGTTCCTCTTCTGTTGAGAAAGAAACATTGGGTGTCTCTTTGTGATCAAGTTCCTCTTCTGTAGAGCAGGAAATCGTTTGTACCACCATTCTCCCATTTGTCTCCATTTCTTTATTATCCCATTGTATCCCGATTACAGTATTAGTTTCCTCACTTTTATCCTCTGAAAAGGTTTGAGGCAAATCATCAATTATAACTGCAGTTACTTTCAAATCTATACCTCCACAGGAATTAACAATATCAATCTTATCCATTATATCAAGACTCTTTTCTTCACTATCATAGGCTTCTACGGCCTCATTGACAGCAGGTTCTTGTGTCATATCAGTCATGACGGCAGTCCTGTCTATCCCTTCAATTCCCTTTTCTGGTGTAACACTCACCTCAACAGTGTCTGTGACATTAAGTTCTTGGGCCAATTCACTAGCGGCATTGTCCATTAATTCAAGGGATTTTTCTCCATTATCGCCTGCTATTACAGTCTCAGGGATGCTTAGTTCTAGTGCCATTTCATCTTTAACTTCCATGATCTTTTCTGATGTTTCTACATCAGAAAAATTGTTGAAATGCGCTGACTCAATCTCAGAAGCCTCTTTATCAGATATGCTATTTCTTACTGAAGGCTTTCCATGAGCTTCTTCATTAGAATTCATATTCACCGACAGCTGCACGTCAATAGCTTCTTCGCTCGAGCTAATACTTCCCGATGCCTGTATTTCAGAGGCCTCTTCATTAAAGCGAAGGTTTACAAATGTTATTTCAGATGCTTCTTCATTGGGACATACATTTGCTTTCATTCTGGATTCTGAGGCATTTTCATTGGAAGCTATGCTTTCTGCAGGTGATTGATAGTCCTCATTGCTAGAAATAACATCAGCAGGTTTCTCTCCAGAATTCACAGATGTTTCAATCTTTATGTCAGCCGAAACATTTTCTGGACTTTGTATTTGATGCGTTCCTTCAATGAAAATTACACTGTCAGTGTTTTGCATATCGCAAAGCTTGGAGTGTTCTGAAATTGCCCCCTCTGAAACATCATTGGTAAGATTCTCTATTGTATGACTCTGAGAAGATAAGTCAATTTCCTCTTCTCCTATAGTCTGTCCCATGGTTATTAAGGGTTGCCCATCTGTTTGAATCATACAGGTGATCAAGCTAGCAGGATTTTCACGGTTAGAGTTTTCTGTCATTTCTCCATGTACATCCTCATTGGCATTTCCCATTGCTTTTACATCTATTTCTCCAATTCCCTCATTGATTTGCCCTGCTTCAGCTGGCAGAGATTCATGTACCCTTTCATCAGTATGATATGCATGTTTTTCCTTCTGAAAGTTCAACAAGATGTTTGAACATGAATTTTTAGCTAAAGGAGGAGATGAAGCATTCTTTTCAAGATCATCATGTTCAACGATCTTGATGCTTTCATTTGTCTCAGGTGATGAAATTTGGCCAATTGCATGAGGATGAGATTTCATAACATTATTTTCATCTCCTATTTCAACAGATAAGGTTTCCAATGAATTGAAATCAGTTCTGTCTCTGTTAACCACTGGTGCCTCATTTTGAAACTCTGCTACCACCTCTTTTGGAGACGTAGGAAGAATATCATTGTCAGACATAATCTCATCTTCCAAATCATTCACACTTGTTAAATTGTTCTTTTGACCCATCACCTCAGATATCGCATCTTCAGATCTTTCTGTCTGATAGTCTGACATTGGGCCTTCCTGTTTTGCATTATCTGTGACCAATTCAACTGAATTTTCAACTTCAGTTTCTTTAATTTCCTCACTTTTGAGACACAATATAGTTTCTGTAAGTGATTCACTGAATATGATATCAGGCTTGGAATCCACAACTGTACCTGTGATCTTTCCATCATTGAAGCCAGGAATTTCAGCAGGTGTTTCATTGATACTATTATCATTAGCTTTGTCTTTCTCTAGTTCTGCTAATGCAGGTAAAGAGTTAGCAGCAATTAATGAATCAGCAGATCGCACTCTGGACAGCTGAGCATCCGAATTACTGCATGTGGTTTCCTGCTGCTTTGCGTCTTCATCAGATTTAACCTGCAAGTAAGCTTCAGGGCTTTCTTTCACCTGTTCAACACTTAACTTTTCAACAGTGAGGGTTTTAACAACACCATGTTCAGTACTATTGGTTACCTCTCCTTTTTCTACCTCTAAGCTATCATAATCAATAATACATGTGGCACTGACTCTTTCTTTAACCGACTCAAGGAGCTTGTCTGCAAGTTCTGTTCTTTCAAGTCGAACGGCACAACTTGGTAAGCTGGACTGGATTTGCAAAATGTTCTTAGCATCTCTGATTTCATGATGCTTTTCATCATGTGAAATATCTGATAAGGTTTGAATGGCATCCACATCTAACTTTTGTCCCAAATTGACACTGCATCTCCTTTTGGTGAGTGAAGATAAGATCTCTTTGGTTTCTTCATCCTCTTTGATATCAGTTTCATGGGACCCATCTGTGGTGTAGCTGACGGTACTTGACTCAGTGTCAGTGTGGCTAATCTGGTCTGAGCTTCCGTTACTTTCTTCTTGCACTGGAAATTCTAAAGGGGATCTTGCAGAAGAAGAAAAGGGTATTTTTGGCATGTTCAGTGATTTGGAAAAGAGGTCCATAGAATTCCTCAGATAAGATTCAAATGAGGCTTGGAAAGACGACGAAGACTCAGAATCTAACCTTGAATTAGGTAAGGGAGGTTTGATATCAGCTTCCTCAGAGTAAGTGTTAGGATCCGGATCCTTTGAATATTCTTTAGCTTCCTCAGAGTTTGTTTTAAGTTCTGGACCCTTTGAATAGTTTTTAGCTTCTGCAGAGTATGTCTTAAGATCTGGACCCTTTGAATATTTTTCAATCTCCTGTTCTGAAATTCTTCGTACAGACACAACAGGAAGAAGGCTTTTATTTTTGGTTTCAGATGAGGAAAAGTCATCAGTGGGTAAGGAATAACTTCTTTGTGAAATGTTGTCAGAAATATCTAGATTCTGACCAGAGCGCAACCTGTTTCGGGTACAAGGGGGAACTGATGGTGAACTATCACTGTCAATGTCTTCGCTAGCCATATAATCTTCATCACTGCAGGCAGGATTAGATGAAGGACAGGAGTCGTCATTCTCAGACTGAGGAAGATTGTGGACGAATGACTGGCATCTTCGGGTCAAGTGATTTCTTGATGTTGGTCTTTCTGATGCACCTGCGCTCAGGCTACGTCGCGACCTTGTCTGTAAGGGGCATGAGCTGCTGGAATCATCTTCAACAAGAGACAAAGGGGAAGGACGGATTGAGGACTTTTTGGACAAACATCTCCGTAAACGATCTCTGGCTGATCTGGCTGCCTTCTTCTTACTTTTCAGAGCAGAGACTAACTTTGGGCTAATCTTTCCCTTTTTTATTCTGTGTTGCCTAGTAATAAAACCCCTTGAGGATGCCAGACGCTTACTCCATGGACTGACATTGCCCCTTCTTGGAGATAAATGATTCATCTTCTGAAAAATGACTGCACTGTGATTGGGCACGTGAAGCATATAATGCTTAAAAGTTGTAAAAGTCTTTTGACATAAGTGACAAAAAAATGAAGTAGTATCAGCCGATGATTTTGTGGTGTATGCCTGCAAATGTTTGCCAGCGTAATGCTGAACTAGCATTCTCTCATTTGGAAAAAATGTTTTACAGGCTACACATATGTGGTTCTCTTCTTCTGATTCTTCACTGTGAGTTGAAGATTCAGCAGCTCTCTCTCCATGAGTTGACGCTTTTCTTTTTGGTCCTTTATAAAGTCCAACCTTGCTGTATGGTGATATAAAAGACTCATTAATAAAGCTTTGTATAGGCTTGAGGCTGTTTCGATCCCTGAGTTTAAGGTGGGTACCCCTATTAAGATCTTGTTTGTCTGTGTGATCTACGCCAACTTCACTCACCACACACTGTGTTTCCTCTCCTTTTGTCAACGAGAGTTGGCTCAAATCCTCCCCCTTTTTTGACTGATCAGCCCTCTCCTCTGAAAGCGAACGACTATCAGTGACATGAGCAGGGACTTTGTTCTCATTTTCCTTGACCTCATTTTCCATTAGAGATTTTCTCTGACCAGTATTTGGAACAGTCTTTGGATCAGGTTGGGATTTTAAGTTACTAAAATACTGCGGAGTGGTCTGTGGACTCGCAATAAGAACACTAGGGTGCATGGAAAAAGTTCCTTTTGGATAATGTGGTTTTTTGGATATTTGAAAGATCTTGCATGGATCTTTCAGGTCCAGAAGAGATTCATAATCGCTAAGCTCAGCATCTGAATCAAAGTCGTCTGTGTTCCCTGCTTGGCCATGGGCTACAGATGCAATGACATTGACTACATTTTCTAACACTCTTCCAAACAATGGCCGAATTTCTCCAGGTTCTAGGTCATCGTCATACACAAATGTTTTGTGAGTTACTTTATTTTCACCACTGTGGGTTTTAGCAAAACATTCCTTCCAGTGAGAATAAAGACTCTCCATAGAACAAAGGGTTTGTGAACAAACTTTACAACGGTAAAACTTGCTCCCACCGGAACCAGAGATTTCAGAATAACTAGGGGAAGGTGGGGGCTTAGTTTTACCTTTTGAGGTTGAAGTTTCAGTAGCTTGAGGCAGCTTTTTAACATGTACAGGTGATTTGGGGGCCTCAGGCTTTATTGTGGTGGTTATTGTAGTTATGGCTGACCTCGAACTGGCCAGAGAATTGGACTGAGAGCTGGCCTGAAATTTGCCTGTGGCAGCAGCCACAGACTCTAATGCAGTTTTGGTGTTCAGAGAAGGATAAGGGAATGGTAATGGCATATCAGGCAACCTATTTGAGTTATCTTTCACTTCTTTTTTGGGAACTGGGGTTTTGGGAGTGCTTGATCTACTGGAACTTGATGATGGAGATGTTTTGCCCTTCAATGTGGCATTTTTTATGTCTGGTGGGACCGTCGGAACCCGCTTACATGTCAAGCGATGCTGTTTTATTCCAGCATCACTAATGCACAACTCAAAGCAGCGCAAACACTGAAACACAGTTGTGGTCTCAAGACCAGCTTTTGCTGACTTGGCACGATCTTGCTCTATTTTGTTATTGTATACACTTGATGACTGCAGACCTGGTTTACACACATTTCTTACATGCTCCCTCAATTCTTCTAACTCCCCAAAGGCTAAGCTACAGATGATACATCTGTAAGTGGCATTGTTTGAAGAATCCATAGTCACCTCCCCTTCAATTTGCTCTTTTCTCATTTTCTCTCTCAGCTGTTCTACTATACTCAGATTAGATCCAGACTCTGTATTGGAAGGTGGCAATGTCAAGTTCTTATCAACACAAGGTTTGAGATCTTCAGGGAACTGTCTTTGATTCAATGTATTAGTGTCAGCATGAGGGGCTTTATTCTCAGATTTAGTGATGGCAGTGGCATACTGCAACAAAGAACTGGGATGTTTTGAGTCAAAAGAGGGAGCAAAGACAGATGCACTCACTTTTTTGGTATTTAATGAGTTGGTATTATTACGAACTGAACTGGCATTAGAAGCAGAGGCATTTGACACCATTACCAATTTGGATGTCGACTGCCTCAAGGGGGAATAGATTCTATTTGAAACAACAGGTGCTTCCCTGGTTTGAGCACCATCTTGTATTTTATTGATATCTTCCACCTCTATATCTGGGAATGTGTTTGAGAAAATGCCAGAATCTTGCAACAGTTCTTTGATGATAGTATCATCGATACCAATGATGGATCCTGACAGTTCATCAGAAGGAAGGTCGGCTTGGTTTATGGAGCTGATTGAATCTGATTGGACAGACCCTCCACTAGACACCACGGCACTGCTCTGAGGTTGAAATTGCATGGAATCAACAGAGCTTTTCACTACTGAGACCACATGCTGC
Source organism: Goniobranchus kuniei (assembly GCA_025770095.1). Lineage (NCBI taxonomy): Eukaryota > Metazoa > Mollusca > Gastropoda > Nudibranchia > Chromodorididae > Goniobranchus > Goniobranchus kuniei. The sequence goes on along the minus strand of JAOYNN010038901.1, from coordinate 2,897 downwards.
TGCTGCATATTCTTATTTGAAGACACAACATTTTGATGGTAAGAGGATGATTGACTAAATTGCCTGTGAAACAACTGCTCTGCATCTTGCCTACCATGCTGTTGCAACTGTTGTAGACGGACTGCCTTTGGTAGCAGCTTGCCTTGTTGATTGGCACTGCTTAGTTGAGGTGCAACCTCAAAAGAAGTTCCCGCCTGCACCTTTTGTTTTGCAAGATTGATATTTAAAGACCCTTGCGGTGATTGGTTCACAGTTACCACAGCCCCTGTCATTTGCTTTGAAAATACCTGTTGCTTCTGCTGGGTCTGTAAACTCAATGCAGTTGCTTGCATTAAATTTCTTAAATGTTCTGTTTGAAATTTAAGAGGCTGTTTGCTCACATGTTTTTGGCTTTCCAATGAGTTGACACTGCAATTCTTTATTTGCATGGTTTGGTGGGATGCTGACTCCTTTTTTGACAGGTCAGACTGGTATGAAAATGATGGTGGCAAAGATTTTTGTATGGGGAGCTGCTGCTCAAGGTTTTGAGTGGGTTTTAACAGGGTGGAGACAGTAGGAAGGCGATAAGCACCAGGTTGCTGAGAACCTGCTTTGCTAACCAAGGACAAATTGGAGGATGCTGGAAATATCTTTGGTTGAAGAGAAAATAATTTCTGAGGGGCTTCAGTATTCAATTTAAGTTGCCTGTCTCTTGCAATATTGAGGACTCCTTGAGGCACCTCCTTCATCTGTTGATTTGAGTTCTGGGCCACGGTAGCACCATTGTTTCGGCCGGCATTTGGCTGATTATGGAGACTGATTTGTTCTGGAAAAGTGGAGTATTGTTGACTCTGAGCATTTGAGGCAGGGGACTGAGGTGGTCTCACTTGGGATTGCTGTTGCTGTTGTAGCAAAGACCGTTGTGATGGGGTCAGTAACTGAATATGTTGGCCTTGCTTTCCATGGCCAGTGATGAGGTTACCTCCTTTGATATTACTTGACAACTGCTTTTCTATTTTCAGAATGTTTCCCAACTGCTCATCAGAGAGGTTACTGGGACGTTTGGGTGTTGTCTGAAGAATGTTTGGCCAGCCACGAGGTGGAGTAACTGTAAAAGAGGTGGGTTGGGGTGGCTGACTGTAAATGACTTTCTTTACATTTTTGCTTTGGATTTGTTGAAGCCTGAGTTTACTCAAAAGTACTTGTGAACTGGACAGTTCATGAGGTGAGACAGCATCAAACAAATTATATTGCTTTGAGTTGGAGTTACTGTCTTTCTTCTTTCCAGGCCCTTCGACCTGGGTGGAGGTTACTGGCAAAGAAGTGAATATATTCTTAGAACTCACCCGTTCCTGTAGATATCTTTTACACAGATTCTGAACACCAATTAAACTATTCTCAGGGCACAGGTAATCTGGCCTCAGCATGTTAAGTAATCGTTCCACTTCATACAGAGTAGCTGGATTCACAGTGCCAGGGTCAGCATTTGCAACATTGGTACAAGTGCCACAGCAACTGTGCTCTTTGTCATAAAATTTTCCAATAGATTCATAAGTTTCCTCAGAAGGCATAAGGCTGAAGGCAGTCAGGACACACATGCGGGCCACCTTGACGGAGGCATGATGGACAAGGCAGGCCAGCTTGGCACAGATAGCCGCCATGTCACTCTTTCTTGCAATGGCACTTTCCAAATTACCTTGTCGAAGACTTGTTTCCATCTGTCCTTTGTCCACATTTATGGCAAAAATGCACATATCAATGTACAGCTGAAGATATGTCCCACCACACTAAAAAGGAAAGTAAAGAAATATAATTTAAGTAAGATGAATTTCAATGAAATACATTCACAGTGATGAAATGATTATTTACTGACTCAAAATACTCTTGTCTACCAAATACCATGACATATCTTTTGAGCAATGACAGTAATACTAACAGACCTGTCAACCCAAATTTTTGAGTGGCAATAACTTTAATTGAGGCTGACAATATTCCTTGTGGTCAGGGAGGGACATTCTGAAAATTTCATGGATAAGTACAGGGCAAAACGAATGCAGACCAGTGTTTTATCTCTTTTAAAAACAAAAATCAAATGCCAGGAACTACCACACATGGGTGACAAGCTGTTACATTCTGACCTCCAAGCATTTAAAGCGACTTTGGCAGGTCTGTACTAAACATCAGTAAGTCAGTCAATATACATTAGAAACCAGTTAAACAGAATCAGAAGGGTCCAGTCATATTATTTTCATTTAACGCTATTTTCAGTTTACCAATAGTCAATCTGAAACGGCAGATGGCATATGGAAACAATCTGCAACAATTTCACATTGACTCTCTTGAATACAAACAGCCCATGCCAACCTGAAACATGTTCAATGCAATCAATATTATTGCAGCTTCAAGGGTTTGAAGATTTACACAACACATAGTGTGTAGGGACAGGTTGGACTAGTATTGACATCAATAATTGAAGATCTATCATGAAATTTGCTGAAATTGAAAATATCTTATTTTCCTTTTGAATATGTCGAAATTTTGCGTCATTCAATTATTCTCTGAAAGTGAGTTCCAAGGTCTGGCTTACTGTTGAGTTCTGTGTGGCAGATTCAATTTGTCTTTTTTCCTTCAGAGGCCATTTGCTCAATAGGGGCCTACCATTGACTTTGTAATGCTTGCCTTATTGTCATTCATATCGTTATCAAATATATATGCCATTCTTCCATACTGTTTTTAATTTTGAGGGGAAGAGGGGGATTGGGTTTCCCAAAAAATTGTTGTTTTAAAAATTCAATAGTATCGATGATGACTTGTAAGTTCTTCTCTTCAAGACAACAAAACACACATCTCTCTCTCTCTCTCTCTCTCTCTCTCTCTCTCTCTCTCTCTCTCTCTCTCTCTCTCTCTCTCTCTCTCTC
>JAOYNN010038790.1:0-12565 GCA_025770095.1 Goniobranchus kuniei | reverse complement strand
CCCCTTAATTTCATTGGAAGCCATAATGTTTCTGTCTCTTGCCTGCAGATAGTACGAAGAGAGTTTCATATTGGAACTATGAAATGTAGAGCCAGAGGTGTTCCCTTTCTGCATACAGCAATGTCTGCATTATATTACTCTGTGCCTTAAATAAGTATTCACTTTTCAAATACAACTATCTTCATTATACAGGTGGATTCTCAAGCCCTATGTATCGAAAGAGAAATAATTTATTCTAGTTTAATATGATTGCATTGAAATTTCGTTATCTTCAAAAATTAATCTTTCACAGCCACCCTTCTGAAAATGGTCTGAAATTCAAAGTCACAAATTCTACACCCCTTGAAAAAAAAAAGCACAACCCCCCCCCCCTTCCCCCCCAAAAAACCCAAACAAAATAAAACAAAAACATCGAACATCACCATATGGTTTTTGTTTCCAATTAGGAACGAGAAATGACAACAGGTAAATGCACAGCTACTGGATGCATACATTTGTGTAATAGAACTATAGCAACAACATCCTCTAAGTTGCCATTTTTCGTTCATGAACTATAAACATCTATCAAAAGGAGATTGATTATCATGCCTTACTAAAGCCTTGTTGGCATCTCAAAGCCAAGATGTTTGATGATTCTAGACAAACCATATGATTGATCGCCTAAAAATACATTCTGACCGGCACAATGGTATATTTAAATAGACCTGGTAAACCCTGTAAAACAAGGACTGAAGATGAGGCTGTGATTGAGTTTCACGAGGAACGTAGATTCAGTGGCATCCTCTATTCTTAGTCTTGATATATGACCAACAATGAGTTAGACAAAGAATTTATTAGGGGTATGCCTGTTTGCACTTTTGTCAATGACAAGATTAAGCATTAATAGCTGTCATAGCGGTAAAATTTTCTCAAGAAAGTGAGATTTCCTGACTGTTTGAACCATCCCTTGTCACTGTTGAAGAAGAGATTTTGTGACTTCATTTTCTGACCATTGTCAGGAAAACAACCGCTAAATAACAGCTTTCTGAGTTAATTCCCTTTCTTATGGCATCAAAAGGTAGAGGTTTTGTGCATTACATTATCAGTTATCATTGATGGATAATTATTCATAGTGCTGAGTATATATACAAAAATGTCAACCTCTGATTCGTAAGTTCAAATTTCTGCTTTAACCATATCAACATTAGAAGAATTCAGGGAACAACCCTCTGACAAAATATCAAATGTTCAATAAATTCAGAAATAAAAACAAAGTGCAAAGACTAAATTTTGAATGTGCTCTCAAAAGCATTTGAAGGACACTGGCCAAATACTGTAGTCATGGGTGACATTTGGAAGAAAAAGCCATTGACAAAGAACTGTCCAAACTGATTCCTTAAGATATACATATATATCAGTAATTATTTATGAGTGTTCATTTTTCCTTTTCGAGCCGAATTGGCTCATTCAGCTAGAGCTTATCCCAGTTTCTACAGCATGAAGTGGACAGTAACAGACTTTATCCATCACTCTCTAAATAGGATGCTAGTCTATTGCAGAGTACTTTTCCGTCCAAAGCTGTACTCATTTTTATGTTGGTAAAGTAAAGCAACAGGGGTAAATTGTCTTGTTTAAGGGGAAAAAAACGCATGTGTCTGTGGTGAGAATCGAGCCTGCTGCCTTTCGTTCAGCAGGCCAACACTCTACCACTGAGCTACAGCACCCCCTAGTAATTTATGAGTAGGCCTATTATATCTTGTGAGTTAATCCTTCTAATATTTGTTCCAAAAAAAAATAATGAAAATCTTAACAGTTCCAGCCCTTTTTATTGTATTCTTTCCATTATGGTAAGGTAGAGAAACCTATTGGAAATATGCAACAAGATATAAGGCCTGATATTCTAAAGAGTTGCGGAATGTGAAAGAGATTTTTATCCTTAGTGGAGGGAAAGAGAATCAAAATAAAATAAAAAACAAATCTTTCTGAGTGTAATTGTTAAGCTATGGTATATAACATCCCTGTGTATCTCTAAATGCATAAAACAGAATTGGATATGATATTTTGGGCTTTTATTTTTTTCCTAGAATCAGCTTCCATTACTCCTCTGTGAATATTTACAGACTCACAGGTTTAGAGACTTACATGGACAAGTTAAAGAGGCAATGGAGTCTAAAAAAAAGTCATAAACATCATAACCCAATTTCTGACTTTCGAGTTTAGAAACTTACAGTGATGAGATGTATTTTCAATTCATAATCCGCCTGCATTGTCTCTCTTTATATCATAATGTAATTTTGGTTTCAGGATTTTTATGTATGGGACCTACAGCATCTTAGTGAATTTAAGCATTTCTGATGGCCAAGTTGGTTATCTTTCCTCCTCCCTTGTACTCTCTACAGAACTTCTAAAAGTAGGCTGGATGTTGTGCTTTAATATATTTATAATGTAGTGCAAGAGACAATAATGTAGTTATCATATCATCATGATGCAATTTGAAATTTGTCAAGTACAAAATTGGGGAGAAAATATCACTGTTTCCAAATGCATATATATTGAATGTGTTTCAAAGTAATGGTATATATACTGAACCACTCTCCTTAGTCTGTTGACTTATATTGAAACCTACCAAATGGCATTAAAGCTCATTCACTAACCTTTCATTTGATGTATAATATCTTATGCTTGTCATAAAGCAACAGATGATTATTAAGCTTAGTATTGCACCACCAAAAATTTGACACTACAGAATCAGAGTAGTTGAGAGAATACGAGCATGAAAAGTTTTTAGTGCACTACGTGTTGAACCCACTTCTTCAGAACGAACAGTGTGCATAACACACATCTTTCAGCTAGGTCAGAATATGTTGCCTTAGAGATTATGACAATTTTCCCCCAAAATGTCTACTAACCAGATATGCCGCCACAGGAGCAGTTGGCGATGGAGATGCACGTGGCCGCAACAATAAGAAAAGTATCCAGGAGGTGGACAACTCCATCACTCAGACATTCAACGATGACCCATTTTCCTCAACCGCTATGTTGTTCCAATAATGACGACCCATGAAGAACTGTTATGGTTCCAACAGCACAATACCCGCCTCGCATAACGAGGACATCTGTAGGGATTTCCTGGCCCATCAGGATTTTACTGTGCTGCCTTGGCCGGAAAGGTTTTCACATTTCTCACCCATCGAACATGTTTGGGGCATTTTGGGCCGTCGCCTGAAAGCAAGAAACCCTAAAAATGTGCATGACCATGAGACATTCCTTAGGACAGAATTGAACATTATACCCCCAGAAATGTTCAGACAGTACATTCATTCAATGATGCGTCGGGGGATCAGTGGTATTGATGCAAATGGTGACGCACCCGTTATTAAACAGGTAGAAAAAATCTGTAGTCCCCATTTCGAAGTGCCCGTGAAACATGTCAATAAACTAGTAAATAACTCGAAAATATTCACAATACAATATATCATTGTCTTCAGAGATATAATCCAAATTGTGTTTAAAATTGTTGTGTCTTTTCTGGAATTGGAAGAATTCACTTTAAGAAAATGAACAAACTTGACTGCAAAGTGAAGCTTTTCAACATCTGTGTAGAAATGTATGCAGAGAGTGGGGAGGGGATGGTGGCTGTTAAGTTTATACTTTTGTTTGAAAATTCTCTGCCCGGAGAAATCCAGCATGATGATAAAAGATATGAACTCTTCAAATTATTATAACGGAAAATGAGAGAGAGAGAACAGAATAATAACATACACAATTATATTATTTATATGATTGTATGATTTATTTCTGCAAATATTGTATGTTACAGTTGACGATAGTGATGACTAGATTTGATTATATCAATTCATTTTTTTTGGTTTCATGATTTTGAAACCAGTCTTTTACATGTGATAAATCTTCTGCAAAGACTGTACTTCCCCTTTTTTGTTCACAGTTGGCCATATGTCTTGGAATGTTATGGCCTCAATATAGGGAAAAACGTCTTCCATCCACACATTCTCTTGATCTTCTTCCTTTTTCGATTCCTGCAATATGTTATGCAATCAATAACAACTTGGCCTTTTACATGCAAGGCCAAATGGATCCAACAACATACATGGTAAGAAATATATTATATCAGAATGATATTTCTTAAAACCAACAGCACATTGCAAAAAAGAACTATTGACTTAGATCACATCTCCTTTATGGTGCTTTTGGTTTGTTCGCTTTTTAAAAAAAACCTTGTAATAGATTTTTTAAAACTAACTATAACTTCAGTCATTAGTTCCACGTATATCAATGATTCAAAATTTAAAGACAAATTATGCAACCTGTGGTTAGGAAAGACAAGGATGGACCAGTAAGAGCGTTTTTATGAGCCTATTCTTTCGTAAGCTAAAGACGTTCCACTCTGGTTAGAGCAGGATGGGGGAGGTGATTGCAAAATGCATGCATGGGATTGGATAATAGAGACAGAGGCAAAGAAAAAAGGCTTTGCACAGGAATTTATAACCCCACAACAGCTGTCATTTGTCCAGCAAACATACCTAAAGAATACTTGATGGCCTCATCATATTTTTATCCCCTACCACCCTCTTTTTAATAAGAAAGATTGCAGAAAAAAAGAAAAAAAATAATAATAATTCAACACTCCTCAAGTCAGTTTATTGCATGATCAGTGGAAATAAAGACATGTAATATGTTACAATGTAGATGTTCTTAACACAAAAAAGATCCGTCATGGTGACTCAACTTGTCAAACAGATATCGCGAGGATTTTGACGGCTAGCATTTGGAGTCGAGGAACAAAAAAGGTAGAAAAATACTGCATATAATAAAGTCATTCCTGTTTATTCTATTGCTGATTCCATCTTATCAGCTAAGTTGTTTGTCTTTTCATTTATAGTTATTATTTATTTTATTTGCATATTGTCCCTGTTTGTCTGGTATCTGAAAAAAGACATTTGTCCGAAATGTTATAAGTTTTGTCCTGTTTTGCTCTTTTATTGAGTAATCCTTGACTTTTTTTTTGTATTTCTATGTGTTAAATTCGAGATTCGAGATTCGTACTCAATAGTAGCCTTTATGTATTGTCTGTTTATTCGTTGTAAGTTTGTATTGATTAGCTAAGAGATCACTATTATGAAACAGTGACTGATGAATGGTTATTGGGTTGTGTTGTTATTTTTCCAGGTACTTGGAAATTTGAAAATATTAACAACTGCCCTGTTCTACAGAATTATCATGAAAGTGTAAGTTGCCCAGCTTATTTATGCGAAATAAATGTACAGAACACTATAAAAGTCCTCTTTATTCTCCAGAACGTTTATTAAGTGGATATTGAAAATTAAATATGAAAATAGGTATCTTCCATTTTTATTGAATACTGTGGGTCTCTTTAAAAAAGATTTTAAGCTTCATTTTTGTCATTGTTTATTTCTTTTAAAGGGGTTCAGTTATAGAGAGTAATGAAAGCTAGATTTTTAAAAATCTTTTAAAATTTTACGTGGAATTAAGTGCACGTTTCACTTACAAATTTTTAATTCCCTTTCTGACTATCATAAAATTGAATTGTTTTTTGATTCAGCACTGTTCATGTGCTTTGATTTCAATTCTTTGAATTATGTAACAAAAAAGAGTAATTGACACTAAGATTTTATCATACTTGAATGTTTTTTAAAGAATAATAATATCTTCATTTACATATCATGCCCTTTGTCGAGACCTCAAAACACATTGCATTATATACCATTCCACTTCACACATTCCCACATGTACAATAATTGGAATACATAAAAATATTATAAAATAATTCATACCCATAAAGAGTACTATATTATTCAACAGAAAGCTGACAGATATGATAAGAATACATACAGTAAAAACAACTAACTTACAAATCAACTAACATTACAGATGGATGATTTGCGTCGATAATTCCATCCTTCATTTTCCTTTCCAGACACATCAACTGGAGACAAGGCTTTTTATTATGCTGTTTGACCCTCAGTGGCATACTTATCAGGTTCATTTTTATCTTTATGTTATGGACAAAACCTCCAATTTGTTCAGTCTGAACATTTAAGATTTTATTTATGTTTTTAATACATGTGAATACAAAGTTTCTAACTCATGTTTTCTAAATCAGTCATGATTTCAATTTGAGTTATAATAAAGAAAAATTAAAAGAGTTTAAAGGGAGTACAGTACTTTTCGCGAGAATGCCCTGTGGTCAGGAAGCAGCATAAGCATAACCGAGCACTCAGCCGGAACGGGCATTCAGGTGACATCTCCCCTCAGACTCTTGAGAACTCTGATGTCCAAGAGTTATGTCCCTTTATTTTGAAACCACGGAATGTGACTGTGTCTGTATCATTCAACTATTGATAGTTTATTTTAGTTTGTTTTTTGGTTTTTGTTTTTCTTTATTTATTTCATTAATTCCAAATTTACATGTACACCTATATGTATAATATATACATTTCTATATACATAATATGACAATACACAAACGCACACATACACAAACATTCAAGTCAAGACATCACATAATGTAATGATACAGCACATTTACTGCTATTTTTGGTTCATTTGGAAAGACGGGAGGGGTAATTTCGGGGAAAAAGCATCTATTGTTGGTTGTTTTTGTCGTTGCAAAATTCTTTCTTTCACAAATGTGTCCAATCGTTCCAAGTTGTCAGTATGAACTTTGTCTCCTCCCTTATATGTGAAATGTCTTAAAATATCGATAGCTTGTTTTAGTTCTTCTGTAGATGGCTTTGCATGGGAAGATTTAGACCATATTGGCCGCCAACCAATCATTCTCCTTTAACTTACATAGTCTTCAAATCCTTTTGAAGTTTGCAGCACATCTTGAAACATCATTGTGATGTGTGGATGAATGAAGATCTTACGTTTTTAAATCCTCTATAAGTTTACAAGCCATGCCACAATGTCAAAAAAATTAAACTCCCCCTTGTCCACTGCCAGACAATTTGTCGCCACGGAGGGATTCGAGTGCATTGTGTTGCATAGATCTGTAGACAGTCATTCATTAACCAACCCTTAGTGCAAGACCAGACAAATGCCGTCTCACGTCATTGAACAGGTGAGCAAGTCTGGCCATCGTGGTCCAGATCTAATCCCCACCCTTCTCCGTCTCACACCATTGAACAAGTGAGCAAGTCTGGTCATCGAAGTCCAAATCTAAGCCCCACCTCTTTCCGTCTCACATTATTGAACAGGTGATGAAGTCTGGTCATCGATGTCCAAATCTAAGCCCCACCTTTGTCCATCTTGCGCCATTGAACAGGTGAGCAAGTCTGGTTATCAAGGTACTAGTCTAAGCCCCACTTCTCTCCTTCTCGCCTCATTGAACAGGTGAGCAAATCTAGTCATCGAAGTCCAAATCTATGCCCCACCTCTCTCCGTCTCATGTCATTGCACAGGTGAGCAAGTCTGGTCATCGAAGTCCAAATCTAAGCCCCACTCTCTCCATCTGACGTCATTGAACAGGTGAGCAAGTCTGGTCATCGAAGTCCAAATCTAAGCCCCACCTCTTTCAGTCTCACATCATTGAACAGATGAGCAAGTGTAGTCATCGAAGTTCAAATCTAAGCCCCACCTTTCTCCGTCTCACATCATTGAACAGGTGAACAAGTCTGGTCATTAAAGTCCAAATCTCAGCCCCATCTCTTTCGCCGCATTGACGAAATTCATTGTTTGGACATTTAGCCACAGATAGTGGACTATAATTTTAGGACTGGCCAGGAGGGCATGCCTTTGTTATCTGTTCCTCGACTCGAGTGAGAAACTTCTCAAACGAGCAAGAATGATGCCTATTGACATTATTGTAAACTCTAGACAGGTTTGTAGTTACTTTATCTAAATTTATTTGGACATTTCTTACCTTTTCTTATTGACAGCTTGCCAACATACCAGGCACTTGGGCGACAAAAGACTTTTGAAGGCGGGCACTCAGAGTGATGATTTTGATAGAAAAATTTGGTTTTGTCAAAATAGCGGGCACTCAGGCAAAACAAGCATTCAGCCGGAGGGCATTCTCACGAAAACTACTGTACTTACACTAAACATTTCTGACTATGAGAGTGCAAGGCAACCTAGTTTAAGCTTCCGATTTTCCATTGAAAACATTACCCATCCTTTCTTGGAATTTATGCTCTAAAGTTTTGTTTTTTTTTCATTTCTAGTATCTGGCTATGAAGTACAATTTTTTATGATTTTGATGGGATATTTCCATAAATTTCATATACTTTGAAAACAGAGAAGAAATTGGGTTGATGGGGTCATCCTGGGCTGAACAAATCAATTCTAGATCTTAAAGAACTAAAACATGTTATATGAAAGTTTATCACCATTGATGAATATTCTTATCAACCGTAGTACATATTCTGTAAGTGGATGGTGTAATTTTTTTTTACGCAATCATCATTTATCAAAATGCAGATAAACATACCATCAGCTTACTGGTTGATGCATTCCACCGGCAAAATTTTTTAGGGATTGTTTCCAAAATAGTCTTTCCCTGTAGTCTTGGTGTAGTCTTACCATCATCAAGCATATTCCCTTCAAATGTTTCCAATGTTGGCTTTCACTGTAGCCTTGGTGTAGTCTCACCATCATCAAGCATATTCCCTTCAAATGTCTTTTGGGTGTAGGGAAACGATGAAAATATTAAGGGGCAAAGTGAGGACTGTACGTAGATAGGGCAAAGTTTTATTGAAATTAGTCTGTTGCATTTCATTCCTGGTTCTTTACTTACTTAATTTAATTGTTGTGATGGAGAATAGTTTGTCTGTTGTGCTACAAGCAAATAATGCTTGGTATTGAATTTTTAAAAGCTCTAACACAACCTGTTGTGTAATTGTTGGTAAGGTTGGTTTTTGTTTTTATGTTCAAGATAAATGATGTCTTAATGTCCAGCATGTTTGAGCCGTTTTTCTTGCACAATTTGCTGACATGCACTATTGTTTCTGCCTACCTGGTACTACATTTTCAGAGATGAGAGATGAACATGAATATACTGCAATGTCCTCCTGACAAATTAATGTACACTTAATGTTCCACCCTGTTGTAGGCTCAGTACATTCAGTACTTGTAGGCCTATACATCTAATATAATACAAAACGAGGGAATGAGAATGAAAGAGATTCAGTGATTCACTGTGATATTGTAAGATCTATGTAGAATTGCCCTTTTGAAAAATTTTGAAGAAAAATCGATGTTTGTGTTGAAAAGTTAAGCTCATTAAACAAGACCAAGACTGTGCTTCAAAACACAAGTATAAAGTTTTTCCATAAGTGGTGGCAAAAGGTACTGGTACGTCTTTGAATTTCTGGGTTACTATTATTACAGCTGTGTCCATTACCCATGTTGATGTTGCATTTATCGAGAGATTTCATGCAACAAATAAGGGATTTAATATCAATTTCTGTATCCTTCTTGACTCCATATTTCCTGTTTCTCTTTTCACCTGATATGTTTAAAGTAGGTTGATAGAGAGCCCAACCTCAATCTTTCCCCAGTTTTGCAGCCTTGGACTCGAAAACAACATCATTGTCAGAAACTCATGTCTCTCTGCTGGGAATAGTTTTGTTGACCTGCTATTGTACCATTTCTGGGTTTGCTGGAGTTTTTACAGAATACAAACTGAAGACAGCACAAGAGGTGAAGACTTCATCCTTTACAGATATTTTCTTTTCTTTCCTTTCTGTTCTCATCTTTTTTTTATTTTTTCATCTCCTGAGAAAAGTTGTTTTTGTTTCTTTTTCATTTCTGGCTAGGATACTTTGTGGCTCTATTTCAGGGATCTGCACATTAATTAAATAAACACTGTTTCTTTTTTTTGGATCCATCATTTTCAGTTTAAGGTTAGTAATGTTCAGCTGTACTCACAATCTAAGTAATAACTTTCTGGTAATGCACTATTCCACCTCTCCCCATCCCCCTTTAAAAATATTTTGAAATAAAAACAAACAAACAACCATATCTTCTTTCACCCTGCTGCTTATCAAGCACATAATATTCAGATAATGTATAATGTACTTTACATCTTTAAATTTTACATTCATTTTTTTGCTCTCCCCAGTTTTCCTTACTTCATCAAAACACCTTTTTGTACTCATTTGGTGTGGTTTTGAATTTGGCTGCCTGGATAATGCAAGCATCTAAGTATCAAATAGGTATGCTGACCATTTTTGAATTGGCACCATTTAATATAATAATACGGAGGGCTGTGGGCTCAGCACAGTCATAATTGAGGAAAAGACCATAATATAGTCTGAAAATAAATCGAATGCTTGTCTAAGAAGAAAGGTCTTCAACCATTTTGTTAAAGATTTCAAATGTTGGGGACAGGCAGATGACTGATGGAAGACTGTTCCTTAATTTTTGGCTGTTGCATTGAAAATTGCAATCACCAGCTTTCAGGCAAGAGCGTGAGACCTAAAGTTGACATTGGTCATTGGTTGAATAAACTGTCCTGCCAGGTTATTAGGGCTCCAGTAGGTCACTGGCATATTTTAGGGAGCAGTCCGTCATTCATCATACTTTTCCGGGATACCAACTTCTTTCCGATATCAATAAATAGTATCACCCCCTAACATCCCAGTACTACCTGGCTAACATTCCAAGGGCAGTCTCAAGGCAATTTATTCAGTCAGGGTAATTTTAGACCATAGATTCTTTCAAATTGTGTGGAAGCAGAGAAATGTTCATTAGGGTCATGTTTCACTGCACACACATATGGATGACACATCATCTTATCACATAAAATAAACACCAGCCGTTATATTCCTTTCATGATAGTCTTGCTCAGACTACAAGTAAATAGCCCTTCTGTTCATCCTGTCTCCTTTTCCACCACTACCCCTAAGGATATATGCATAAATTTAATGGTTGTGGGGGTGATTGATACGTTTTACCAATATGTCAGTTGCTCTTCCATCCATGAGGCACATCTAAGGACATAATAGTGGTTCACAGACTATTTATGACATATATCAGGTGAGGCAAAAAAAAACAATACCCGCAACTTTGAAGGCCCATAACTCTGCAGTTAAGCTAACAATTTTAAAATCCAATTACACATCAATAAAAAAATTGTTTGTCTATGATAAGAGTAGGTATCATTTCAATCTAAGCAAAACTACACCCGTAATCAATATTTCCTGATGCGAGGTTTATGCGCAGAAAATCAATATTCTGGAATTTTTTGGTCATACTTTCAATGGCAGCAGTGGTCTCGATCCCTGCCATGTCTGCCTTACTGAATTTCATGATGACAGAGAGAAGTAACATGTCCAGGCTGAAATAACAAAATCAGATGTACATTAGTCTAGTCTAGATCTAGATCTAAATTTCGAGCAAGATGTAGACATACAATTTTAATGATGCTCAACGAATCCCAAGTTATGCATGCACCTATATATCCAAGAGTCTCCACGCAAAATGATCAACATTTCAATATTTTGCATTTTGGTATTGCCCTTTATGTTCGATGATAAGTTCTTTACTATTCTATCCATACTTTTCATATTTGGACACATTGTGTTAAAAAGAGTAAAGTATTAGTCTATTTAAGTAAATTAAGATTGATCAATAAATAATGGAGTTATAAAGTTGGGGTTTGTTTATGTTTTTTTGCCTCACCTGATATACACCAGTTACACCTCTCATTGATGACATATGTCTTTTGTAGTAATCATTGTATTCAATAATAAAGGAAGTAAAGTCTTTCCTCAATTTTATCTTTGATACTGGTAGTGGTCACTGCAAAACAGTAAAACACATTGGACATTGCCTTTTGAAATCCCAAACTTTCTAAATAGGGACAGCAGAGGATACAGTGTCAGAAGCTAAATTATTGTAACGGCAAAAATTCTAACACTTGAGATAAGTGGCAGTTTCTGTTTCGTTCTCTGTCTCTTTGTCTCTTTGACTCTTGAGAGGATGTGGAAACAGAATGAGATGGTGACTACCAATTGTCTCAAATCAAGAAATTGGTAGTTAAATGTCTTTGTCTTTCAACTCAGCTTGGCTGTTGGGTCAAGGCATTCCACTTGCAACCATGAGGTTCTGAGATCAAATCGGCGTGGCACTGTTTAGTATTGCAAAAGGCTATTTACACACATTTTCCCCACCGCATTTAGGTGTTATTGAGTACTCGACCATAAACGGAAGAGGATTTTGTCATTATGCTTTTGCAAATGCACCTGTAAACGGATTGCATCTCGGTACACTCCTGTTGGAGCTGAGAAGGTATTTGTTTGGGAAAAGCAGACCTGCCAACTTTACGCCCAAATCGTAAAATCATTACGCGGACGCCTCGAAAAGTACGCATTACACCAAGCACCAAGATAAAGACACCCATGCAATCGGGTCGATCGGAATTTCTTTTGGTTTCTTCCTTGCCATTTTTTATGTTAGAAGAAAATCGTTTTGAGAAAGAACCAGAAATGGGTGCAAGTCCGCATATCAGCCTTCTTTTTTTTTTGTTTCCCAGTCCGGTAGCCCAAATCTCCCAATAAAACACGAATCTCACCACGACAGATAAGTTATAAAATAATGTCAA
>JAOYNN010038679.1:0-12567 GCA_025770095.1 Goniobranchus kuniei | reverse complement strand
GAGAGAGAGAGAGAGAGAGAGAGAGAGAGAGAGAGAGAGAGAGAGACTGACTGACCGTCGTCTGCATTAATTGCGGCGCAAATTTTAGGTCATTGGCAAATTTGGCAAAAAATTGGCATGACCGTTCTGGAACAAATCGTGACATTAGACCAGCATGGATAGATCTATTTAGATAGGTTAAATGGTACATGTTAGTCTATTTTTTAGTCTAGACCGGTAGATCTATCTATATTCTCTAATCTAGATTTTAGATTTCTTGGATTAGATCTAGTAGGCCCAGGCTATAGGGCATTATCGACCGAACATCGAAATGACCGGATCAGAATCTCAGTAGACCTGTACGGCAGACAGACACAGACGTAGAACAAATGAATATATGATACACACTGCGAGCGTGCACGTGTGTCGTGTGTCAGGAAGAGAGATGGGGACTTTGCTTTTCACGCCATTCTGTGAAAAGCAAAGGGCCAGCTGGACAATGACTTGTGCAGATTGTTATGGTCCGCCAGGCAATTGTTTACCTTACAACACTGAGAAAAGTGCCAGAAATGATGCGACAAACATGCAAAATATGTGGAAATTGCAGCCTCGCCCCTAGCCAATGTAATTTCCTGGAGGACCAGAACAGAATAGGAATACTCAACTGATCATTCAAAGAAATAATTTCAGATAATCAAGTGATTTCAATTTTCTCATTAATGAATTTTTTGACTAGCCTCATTGATTTCTATTACTGCTAAATTACCAGTGCTTTATGACTTGACTTCTTTTTTTCCCCCTACATAATGACTAGATTGAATTGTTCATAAAACATACCTTTGGAATTTGTGATAAAATGAGTATTTTGGGAGATAATTGCGTTCAAAGTTGGTCATATTCTTTTTTATCTCTTTTTCTACTGTCTCTTTTTATTCTTGATAACATAATATGAAGATCTATGTGCCCTAATCTAAGATCTAAGGGGGGAAAAAAACAAAAAAAACACACATATACGTTTTTCAAATATATTAACAACTTTTGTTTTCAATGTTAGAACTAATGAACATGGATATGTTGGGAATAATGTTTCTTTTTAAGTACATTTTAGAGTTGGTATTAGTACGATTTTGATTGAGAAAAAGATTAACAATTGCATGACTTTATTACCTAGTGTATGATTCAACACAATCTTTCTTTTTTTCGAGCACGCTTCCTACACTTGTTTCCAATGAAATTCTGATGGTCATCTAAAACCAATGAAAGCATAATTTACACCATCCTCTCATACATTCATTCATAAAAAAGAGGAATTATGCAATAAATGTCATGAACTTGTTCCTGTACTCATGAGTATGTTGAATGATGAAAACTTGAGATAGGAAACTAAAGCAGATTTGGTAGGAAAAGCTCCAAGAAGATCAGGACTGGATTCACCTTCACGCCTGAAAAAAAAAATGAGTTGAAAAAAAAATAATATCAGCTTCCATGCAATAATATACACTGTTTTCTGTATATTGGAAAAAAACCAACCCAAAAGACAAAATCACATTACAGTGGTCTCCACATAAAAGGGTGCTGTGTTAGAGGCAGGTTCACCTTAGAGGCCACTGTTTCTGTTACATAATTCTTTCTCTTTTACAGTCTTCTCTAAGAGACCGGTCCTCAGACCCACTGTCTGCCTAAGAGGCCACTTTTTTTCACCTGGCCAAATCCTCAAATTTCCTCTTTTTTCCAATTTGTTCCCATGTCTGTGCCTTGAATAGTAAGCAAACTTGTGATAATTTAAAGCACACTTGTGATGGCTGGCTGCTTTGATATAATTCACCAAATGCCAGCCGTGGGCTAAGTGGTGACCTATTGTCTGTCGATGTGCCTGGTGGCCGGCACGGCTCAATGATCTGGAATGCACTGGTGTCAATTGTGATTACACAATGTGCCTCCCCTCCCTCTGCGTGCTTGGTTCCCTTTCTTAAATCTGTTTTCAGTGGCTTAAAGGTAAAAAGATTCCCACATCTTTTTAGCCAATCAATGAAGATAGTGTGAACATTGGTTATGTGGTCAATTTTGTGAGTTACCATTCACTTTACTAGCCTGTTTAACCAGTGAAACCCGTCCATCTTCAATCATGTTTTGATTAAGCAATCTTATCGACCCTGGATTTCGACCCAAACTACCTATGGGGAGGGGACAATTTTGTGTCTAATTACCTTCCCTATCCTCCTGTATGAAACCATCCGCTTATGCCACCGCTTTGATTGTCACCCGTGAACCGGTCTCTTACTTATATGGAGACCACTGAATAACCATTCAACCGTAATATTTCAAGAAATCAAAGTATTAATCAGGAAATTGTACAGTTTCATAAAGCTGGATAAATTGAAATGCACTGCACAGACTGGCATTGAAAATTAATTTAATCCTAACCCATTTCTATACATTTTCATAACTGTCTTAGAATAAGCTCATTACAATTTTAACAGTACCAGTGCTTTCACAAACCCCGCCTTCTAAGAGTACAGTCTGTTTAGCACTTGGTCATTCCAGAGCGAAGTACAGTGCCTTACCCAAGGACACAATGCCGATGACTTGTGGTTATAAGCCTGACCGCACACTAGTGAGACTCGAACCCAAGCGGTCACGCAAGCTTGTACTAACCATGGTGAATGCCTCTTGACTCTCAACTCGTGCCGAGATGTGATCATCTGTTAGCCACTGACACCCACAACATGATTTTGAAGAGAAACTTTCTAATTTGACAAAATTGATTCAATTCGCACATAGACATCCCAATTAATGCATATATTCCATTACACTTTGTTTTCATGATTAAGCTAAATGTCTCTGCGTTCAGTCGGTTTTGAAAGAGATGTACTTGTAGGCCCCAGCTGTCAAGTTGAAAGTGCCTTTCTATTCATGTAAAAATCAACAGTGATCACTGTCCGTGTTAATAAAAGACATGGTTCTCTCCACAGACCTGACATTTTGACAGGTGCCTTTCTGTCCACGTGGACAAAGCAAACCATGATCACTATCCAGCTGAGTAGGCTGTTAACCTGTGCCGCCTCAATGCCGAACTGTCACACAGAGCACCTATAAGGTCATTTTTGACCCGAGAATTAGTACAAGGTGGTGCTCGAATATTGGCCGCTCGATTACCTGTGAATGTGTGTAAAATGCCCATTAACCTAGTCCATAGTGTTTATTGCAATAAACAGCGCCATATACAAAATCCTTTTTGTTCAATCGTCAGTTGATGTGGCCTAAACCTTTCAGCAGTGATGATGGTTCACCAGTATATTGATTACTTGGTAATCAGAATTGACAACATATTTATTATGATAGTCTAGGACTGATCTATGGAGCATCTACTCCAGATTAGTGGACATAATGATTTTCCGGTCAAGATCAGTACTTTGTGTGAATTTTCGATTTTTATACTATTCATAATCCTAGCCAACAAACAAGGCCTTTACAGCAAAACTACTATAGCTGCAAGATTACTATTCTGAGATTTTGTGCAAGATAGGTTTGAGGAAGCATATTTAGCAGCTTGGGGTATAGATCGCATTAGGAGCAGCAAGTTATTAGTCAATAAGTGACCGTTCGGGTGATTTTTGACTCAACCGCTGCTTAGTGTGACTTTTCGATTTTTATCATTTTTATAACCCTAGCCAACAAACAAGGCCTGTACAGCAAAACTACTATAGCTGCAAAGTTCATATTCTGAGATTTTGTGCAAGATAGGTTTGAGGAAGCATATTTAGCAGCCTGGGGTATAGATCGCATTAGGAGCAGAGTTATTAGTCAATAAGTGACCCTTCGAGTCATTTTTGACCCAAATGAGGTGGTGCGGGTTAACAAAACACAAGGCTCTACCTGCCAGAAATCAAGGCATATCATGCAGTGATTAGGCGATAGGGAAAACACTGAATTTATACTGACATGAGTTCGATGTCTTTCACCGCTTAATGAATGTTACGAAACAACTGAGCCAACTAAATCAAAGATGAGGATCTCACCAATGAGGGGATGGTGAATAAGGATACTTTCCTTAACTTCTTGTGTTTGGTCAGTTTTGAATGACTGGGCTTTGGCTCCACCCCTTCACTCATAAGGCCACACAATCCTACTTTAGAATGAGGGGATTTATGGTGTGATTGACAGGTTTGGTAAGAAATCAGTTTTGTCGATTCGATCAAGTGCTTATCCTTTGTGGGTTTGCAGTTGACTGGTTGTTTAATGAAGGGGTAAGAATTAATTGGTAAGATAAACAGCCTTTAAAAAAACATTCATTTCTTGTAGTCTGTCTATGTGCAGGGCCCATCTAACAGAACGATTTTTCACTTCCTGGGGTGTTCTTAGAGCGCTAGTTCTGTACTTGAGAGTTGGTATGGGGTGAATCAATGGTACTCATGAATATTGTACACATCACTATGGTAAAGTTTTTATTGGAATTGAGAAAAACTACAACTACATTCTTATATATCCGCTTTGTCTGCCACTTGATTTAGAATTTACATTTCTTCCCTATCAACATAGGTCAAATTTGGATGCATGAGATAAACAAACTTTCAATCTTCAACTTTTTATTTGCCAGGCAAATCAGCCATATTATTTTCTTGCAATTTCGAGAGAAATTTGAGTTGCATCACTAAATTTGGAAAAAGATTATATCCAACCTATGGATCATTGACTTTAAGATGTGATTTAGGGAAGGCTACTAATACAGATTTATAATGGGTGAAAACCAGCTTGAGTGCGCCACAACTTTTACAAATTGTTAATTTTCTGAAATTTTGTGCTGGAGGAACATCCCCTGTTTAATTCCACACCACTATATTCAGATTTTCCTCTTCAACTTCAACATCACTGTTTACAGCGTCACCAACAATAACCTTATAAACTTCAGTGGAGCTTGCACACGATGTAGATCCACAGCCTTTCCAAATTTATAGCATTACTAAGCCCATTAATAAGTTCAAAATGTAAGATTTTTACCTTGGAAATTCTTCTCAAAATGAGCTCA
The DNA here is from genome assembly GCA_025770095.1 of Goniobranchus kuniei. Lineage (NCBI taxonomy): Eukaryota > Metazoa > Mollusca > Gastropoda > Nudibranchia > Chromodorididae > Goniobranchus > Goniobranchus kuniei. The sequence continues at coordinate 7,562 of JAOYNN010038679.1, read as the reverse complement.
TGGTGAAAAAGGAAACACAATTTTTTTGTAAACAGAAGAAAAAGAAGTACAGTAGTTAATGTAGGCCTTTTGTGATGTCTGAGGGAAAACAACCTTAGACAGCAAGTCTTCAAAGGGTGAAAATGGAAAAAAAAAGTAATGTCTGGAGTGATGATCGTTGTTGCTTGAAAATAGTGTAATCACAGACTTGCATTGCTGCGGCCATGGCAATGAAGGACAAATGGCACATGCAACAAAAATGAGACACTGTCAAGCAAAATGTAAGTTGTTTATTTCTTATTCTGACAATAAACTGAACTGTAGACACTCTCTGAGGGTGTCCAGTCTTCTCAATGAGGCTGTATTAGAACACAGCATGACTGCCATCTGCAGTTGACAGTCTTGGTATTTTTACAGCATTAAAAGTAAAGAATTTCAAGTTTGCAAAAAAATTGTTTGTCCAATGTTGAGTGGAAAAAAAAAAAGAATATATGATGCAAATTGTCATTTTAAAGACCATCCAGTGTGGGTTTCATTTTTATCAATTGCAAATAAATATCATGACACTCAATAATATACACATCTTAATCAATCTACAGCTGCATCCTACCAACACAAGAAAAATCGTTCTACAGTTTGTAGATCAAAAGAATTAATGAAAACACTATACATACAATGGAGTATCCTGAGCCTTTTTCACATCCCAAATCCTGATACAGCAGTCTGCTCCCCCTGAAGCCAGCATAGCTGAATTTTCATCAAAAGCAAGAGAATAAACTGTGTCACTGTGTCCTCGCAACTCCTTCATTGTCTGCCCTGAACCCAAATCCCAGATTCTGATACGGCGATCCTCGCCTAAAAGAGATTGAATCATTAAAAATGCCATAGAGAAAGGGATTTTTGTTGTTATTTTAAAGAAAGACAACTAACAAAAGACTAAATTGATAACAGAACAATATGTTTCAGTAAAAACTGTGATTTATGATTACAGACTTGTCAGGTTTTCAAACTGGAAAACTGGGATCCAGGGGTTCAAAAACCTGGAGTCATTGGTGATATGTCAATTTAACACTTAATTTGATATAAACTAATAAATGTAACTTGTATGAAAGCCTGGCACCTTATTTGATTGAATGTGATATATTGTAGACACAAAAATGTACCATTGAGAAATATTTGCTGTAACCATATACACAAGTCCAGCAATTTCAACTTCCGAAGTAGATATATTTTTAATAACATAAAAAACAGCATGCATACACACACACACACAAGCAAACAGCAAAAAAAAAAAAAAAACCCAACAAAAAACCAACAAAAAAACAAAAACAAAAACATGCCAAGTCTGTCTTGGCCCCTCCAATTGTTCTTTTATGAATAGATCTTCAAATATGTCTTGTTTTGTAACTCACATAAGCTCTACATATTGGCCACAAACTTTCTAACACAATCTCTATCATCCTCGCACTATCACACATGCACACACCTTCTATGACATTGCCTCTTATTCATACACACACACACACACACACAATATCTATCAACCTAACTGCCTCAATCATATACAGACAATCTCAGTCCCCTCAGGCACTTATACACATTGCACAATCACTCAGCCTCACTCTCTCAACTACACACACACACACACACACACAGACAATTTCTTTCACCCTCTGTCTCATACAAACAACATCTCTATCACCTTCACCAACCTGTCCCTGCGGTTTTTTGCGGCACATTTGCGGCCGCAAAATTTACCGTTAGCTGCAAAAAGCCGCAAATTTTTGTTTAGCCGCAAAAAGCGCAAATTTCCCAATTTTTTGCCCAGTAAATGAACGCTTTTTTGGTATTTAATGGTAAAATGGAACTACAAACACATTTTCAATAGCTCACCAAGAGTAACAGTAAAAAGAATTCAATTTAGGGGGCATGCAGTAAGGGTGGAGGCTTCACAATGACATTTGCCATAGGCCTAGGGTCTTCGTTTGACGAATAATGTCCCAGGTACAGAAATCAAGAGATATAGATAATCTCATGGTCCAAAGGCTGTTAAGGTGTCTTGGGTTTCCCACTTGACCTGTCAGTGTTTTGGAATAGCATTCAGTCCGATGTTCCTGAGCTTGCTAGCTGTGCTTTGAAGTATATTTATGCATGCTTGAACTCGGCTGATGCAGAAAGAAGTTTTACAATTTATAATCTTGTGTTCTCTGAGAGGAGAAGGAGCCTCAATGAAGAAAACCTGAGGGCGCTGGTGTTCCTATATTACAATATCTTTGTTTCATATGAATCTTTGATGTCATTTTTTCATGAATTATTCTGTGTCATAGACATTGTGCAAGTAAAATGTATCTAAACTCCGTTATTGTTTTTTTTCTTTTTAATTTTACATTGCATGTTTTTTTTTCATGTACAATATTGCGAAATCAATGGCCAATATTTGGCAAACCTCTGGCAAATTTTTGCCTTTTGGCAGCAAATTTTACATTTGGGGTTCAAAATGGCAAAAAACGGCGGGGACAGATAAGTATAAGTGACAAGTAGGTGCATGTTAGTTTTTCTTGATAATTTTTCCAGTGATAGAGAGGAAAACACTGTTAAGCTAAAATTTTATTCAACTGTTATCTTGGCTGAGAGACATTAAAGCTATTACCCATTGATTTCCAATATTTCCACTGCCAAAACTTAGCAAGAAGCAGTGTTGATTGTTTTTGATGGTGATTATGCTGATTTGTAAAGTAATGATGAAAGTAATGAAGAAAGTGATTTCTTTCCTCCAACTACGTTGCTCTAAATCTACATCTATGTGTAGACACTGGTGCTAGAAGGCCTAATGGAGACAGCCTAGCTACTCATGAAAATCTAAGTATAAGTGGTCAGCATCCGTTTTGCTCCATTGATCTCTTTAAAATACTTTATTATGCTATTGATTGGAACAAAAATCAACAGGTAATCATTTGCTATTTCTTGAGTTTAAAAAAAAAAAAATTATGGGACGTACTTTAGATCCAGAAAAAGCAACTGAAATGTTAGTGTAACTTCCATAAAAAACAAACAACAAAACCATAAAACAAACAAAAACAAACTTCCATTTCAGAGGAGAAGTGAAACATGTGGCTGACTCTAATTATTTATATATAAATACACCGGGCAGTCAAGGGGTTAAACTAAATCAGCAGTATATGAATAAGTTAAAATGACAGAACTCACCTCTAGCCATTTTGTTACTTTGGGTAAATAGGAGGCACCAATTAGTTTGCTAGCATCTTTGAGGGACTGCATCACATCAGTATTGTCTTCTGTTTCCTTTATACCAAATTCTTCAGCAGGCACCTCTATTGTCAGGGAAAATCCGGGTCTCCTGAATCCATGCAACTGTAGATCAGAATCAGGTTCATCTTCCTCAAATTCTTCCTCACTCCTGCTAGCTTCATCTGATTCATGATTGCTTTTCTCATCATTCATAGTCCCATTCTTGTTACTGTCTATTGAAACGCCTTTATTATTATTTTCATTGTAGATGGTTTCTAAAGGATGTGATTCACTTTGAGCATTCATATTGTCTGGAATTTCACTAGATGTTGATTCGAAAGTGGTTTTGGAGAGCATGTCTTTTTCTTCCTTTAATTTTGTGGATGTGATCTCTCGCTCATCTTTGGAAGCTGAGATACTCCTCTCTTTCTGAATATTACAACTTTTACAATCTTGAGACTTTATATCATTGTAGTTCTCAGTATGGACATGATTAACTGTGTGAATAACTGAGTGGACATGTTCAAGTTCTTTCTCTTCTCCCCCCTTCTGACTATTTGAGTTGTCAGTGGTACACTGTAAACGAGGTGAAGTGGATAAAGGACAACTGGTAGGAATTTGTTCTCCATGAAGGCTGCAGTCAATTCCAGATTTGGTTTTGTCCTCTTTCTGATTAAGTCCATTTGTTGAATGCTTACACAAGCCTTGGTCAGGCTTTAAAGCAGTTGGCAAGGCTTTTTCTCCATTTCTTGTCTCATTCCCAAAAGAACTATCTTCAGGCAAACCGAAGTCAAATGGGGTAGGTAAAATAAGCCTTAAACAGCTGTCTGCTTCTCTAAGGCAGTCATACATTTCCTTTTTGTTTTCTGAAAAGAAAAGAAAGAGACATTGTACAGGCTTCGACCTTATTGTGATCTGACCTACCTCTCAATTGGTTATTAATTTTGTGAGTTATTTACAAGGTTCTGCAATGAATGTTCTGCAGCTTTTTGTTTCTTTCTACTAACAGCAAAACTGTTCAAAGTTACATATCAAAGGCTTAACTTATAAGGATCCTAGTCACATTTCTCTCTTTCCTTTTTCAAGATAAATAATTTTGATCTAGAAGTAGACCTCCCTTCTTTTTCCACTTTTATTTATTAATGCCCTAGTGGCGTAATAAATCTTATAAATTTTTACGCTTATGGTTGCTTTTTCAAGAATAATGTAGAAATCAAGTTATCAATGTACAATATCGTGGAGTCCATGAGGAAAGCTCAGACACATGGGACTAAGCAGACGGGTACATCCACGTAGAAATGAGTTGATGTGTTTTTTAAATGAGCTGGGCAGGGAAAGCCAGGCTTTTGTGGGTACTTGAGATTAGAGAACCATAATATTAAGGTTTAATTTACCTACATTAACTTACCCTCTATGTCCTTTAAAACTTTAGCCAATCTTTGAGCCATCATCTTCTTTTTTTTATTTTCTTCCTCTTCAATCCTTGTTCTTTCTGCCAAATTTTGAGCTTGGATGTTGTCAAAGTCAACCTTAACAACAAAGGTAAGAGAGAAGTAAATAAGAACAACTATTCAACGAAAGGTCATAAACAAAGCACCATATTCTAAAAGCTGTCTATCTGCTGTCCAAAGGATAATACCTGCGTCATTCAATTGTTACTTATAATATTTAAAATATCCTTAGTTGACAGTTCAATCTGCCTCCCTCATTTCCGACCCAGTTGGATTCAAAATTAGGTTAACATCTACAGTAAAAGGCAATTGTTTGATGAACTCTATCAAGATTTTGTGATTTGAATATCACGTAAGTCAAACTAAAGACTGGATCCTAAAGTTTTTTGTTTACATGTGATTTGTAATTAGTAAATTGCAGTATAAATGTAACATGTACTTTGCCTTTGATAAGAATAAAAAGTTAAATAGGAGAGATGAAGTATTTTTGTGAGCCTGGAGCCAAGTGGAGACTTTACATTATATTGTTAATTCAAAAAGACATCAAATTCCCATAAATTTCTAAATTTAGGACAATCATGTTGATTTGAGATAATGTAATTAGGGAAATAGAGTAAATGCAATTATCAAAGAAATAAAAGTAGAATAAAAGTTATCTTCATTGGGAACAAGGTTACAAAGTATACTGATTTCCAAATGCAACTTACATGTTTACAATTTTTCAGATAATCATATCCTACGGCCAGCTTTCGATAAGCTTTCCCAAATTTCTCATACCATTCTTGAATAGTCTTCAGGGCATCTGTTTTCAGTCTTGTGGCAGCAGCTTTTGGAGGTGGCAGGAGTATTCCTGATTCTGTTTCTGATAAAGGAGAGATTTGAGTCATTCCCTGCCTATAATAACTTGGAGTTGTCTTAAATTTTCAAAATCATTATGTCATAAAATAAAATCATCAAGACATTGTGAAGTAATGTTTGTATCATCTGAAATGATATGACATCACATGAGTACACAATATCGATATGAAAACACATATAAAGGTGTAACTATTTAGAGCCATTAATCAACTTTTGCAATTTGACAAATACAATTCGAGGCAACAAGCCTTTGAAAAAAAAGTGTGACAGTGCCTCTAGTAAATCTTATTTCTTGGGACAATAGCGCTCATTTGCTGATCTATGTAACAGCAAATATTTCAGAGGTTAAAAAGGGAGTCCAACACCATTTCTTTATTATGAAAGAACAGAATCCCTTAAAAATCTAATGTTGAGCCATTATGCAAATGAAAGCAACAGTCATGAGCATTTCATTTATCTCGTAATGAAAGAAAAATGGCTGCTTGCCAAAAAAGATTACACACTACTAACTGGATAATCTATAAAAAAACTGAGAGCAATTTATAATAAATTTCGACAAATGTACTTCTACTACTATAGAAAGTGTAAAATTAAAACCTGTAGTGAGAGTCAAGAATTCTTGAAGATGAGTGATCAATGATTCCCTGAAAGCATGAGAACGATGAAAAAGCTCATTTGCTACTTGAAATGCAGACAAACGAATTTCTGAATGCTTTTTCTGCAGCTGCTGCATAACCAGCAAATATGCAAACCGAACATAGTCGTCAGATTTCCTGAGGAAAAATCAAAATTAATTATGAAATTAAAATGTCATTCATAAAAAAAAGAAAATACTACCCACACTTACTGGGAAATGGGAAATATATATATACATAAATAAGGTGAGCCCCCAAAAAAGTGCCGTTTTTAGAGGTGTTAAAGGAATACAAGTATTTTACAAAGTTCATGAAACTGTACACAAATATTAGATATAGATTCAAAAATGTTTGTACAACACTTCATATAAAATGATTCAATACTTTTTTCCCAACGCTTGGATTACCAAAAGGAACCAAAATGTGAAAAAAAAAAGTGTCTTGATGAATCACTTTTTGAGTGGGTGCTCTGTCAACAAATAATATTCTGAGGAGCCGTCTCTATGAATTAGATCTAGACCTACCGTAGTCTACATCTAGATCTAGACCCAGATCTAAACTTGAATTTAAAATCTAGATTCAGATCTGTCCAAATCTAATCGTAAGATTTTGAATATTCCTGGGTAACTTCATATCGAATTCAAAAGAAGATCAAATTGACTGTAAGTATCAGAAGAGAGCGTTAATTACAAGCAATAATTCACTCAATAGGATCAGTCAATAGATTGGTTGTTCATAATTTTTATTTGCTTATCTTGTAAACTTGAAGTGGGTATGGACATGTGTGAATGATTTGGAGAATCATAGGCTAGATCCATTACGTGTATGTGCGGAAACTGGACGGGAAGGGTCGTTTTAAGTGTTTTGGAGGGGTTATATTCAAAATTATGTATCTTCTTAAAATTTAGACAAAACGTTGTGAAAATATGTGTCCATACTAAACGTGAACTCTGCTAGCCGTATTCCAAATTTGACATTAATTAAGAAATAGATAAAAAAAAGTTATTAGCTCTAAAGTTCGGCGCGTTTCTTTCTAGCTCACCCTACATACTAGATTGCAAAAGTAAGTATACACTTACATCAAACAATGTGTAGCGAATTCGGTAAAAATAACCTTATCAAAGTAGATATCATTTGAAAGAAAACATTTCCAATACCTTACAAAAGATCATTCTCCAATATCTTTATTCTTCTTTACACAGGAAACTGTTACATAATGTCGATCAGAAAATCAAAGTCGCAACAAAGAATATATAGGAAAATATAAAAGTCAGTAATGTGTATGCCCTCTATTTGCATTGACCAAGCATGTAATTCTTCTTCGCATTGAACTTGATAGCATTAAGACTTGGTGATCAGTTATCCCGTTCCATACGCCCATACGAAGTAG
>JAOYNN010038568.1:0-12567 GCA_025770095.1 Goniobranchus kuniei | reverse complement strand
CCCCACACACACACCAAAACGAAACACAAAAAACAACAGCAACAACAACAACAGCACAAAAAACCAAACAAAACAAAAGCAAAACAAAACAGAGGTAAACAAAAACGAGACAAAACAAAATTAATGATAAAATAAAGAAAGAAGAAAGCAAGAAAAAGCAAAAGGAAGACAAGACACACAAAGACATAAAAATTAACAACAACAACAAAAACGACAACGACCTATAACAAAACAAAACAAAACAAAACCGAGAATAAAACAGAAAACGAAACTAAAGCCAAAAAAAAAAAAAAAAGTAAAATTATGCTCTAAAATCCCAAAACAACAAAATCAACAACAAATCAGGTCCATGTCAAAGTTAAATACCGGTAATGAATATTATACCTATAAAGACTATCACTCACACACACACACACACACACACACACAAAGTAGCCATGATGTAACCATAATGAGATAGTCATTAAGTCTTGTCTGGGACTCTTAAAGGGACGCACAATAATTGGATCCATTAACAATTCATTCTGGTTTCATTACGTCCAGACTTTGGGCAATCGCTTGACAAAAATTTCTTCAAGAAGAATTTTTTTATGATCTGTTCAGACACATCGAGCAAAATGAGTAAATAAAGAAGTGAACAACAAAGAAAAGTTGTATGAGTTTCAACTAAATTAAACTTGCATGAAGACAAACCAATTCTTTATTTTTTTTTTTATATATTTTTAAAGCCTTTATTCTGACGTATATTATATCATATCAGTCTTAAGGGCGCATTAGGTTTAAACCTTTAAATGCCCTGGATGAAATTGATTAAATGAAAAACGTAACTCAATCAACTCCTTGTCCAACAAATTCTTAAAAGTATTCGAATTAGATGCATTGTTGTTTGAAAATTTAAGTTGTTCCATGTTGACACAGTTCTCATAATAAATGAATGATTTCTAGATGTTGTATTGCATGGAGTAATGTAAATTTTGAATTTCTCTCCTCTTGCAAATGTGTTGTGTGGATATTAAAAATATATATATCCATCAATATCATCTACATTATGAACAATTTTGAACAATTGTATTAGATCCCATCATTTTCTCCTATACCTCAAAGATTGGAGCTCCAAAAAAATCTAAGCCTTTCTTCGTAAGACATAAAATTAAATGTAATTCAGACAACAATCTAGTAGCTCTTCTCTGAACATTTTCTAAGAGGATAAATTGATATTTGTACCTAGGGCTCCAAATACAGTTTGCATACTCCAAGACAGGTCTAACCATAGTTTTGTACAATGTTAAATAATGATAATACAAAGTAACCTATTTGCCTTGCTGATACAATCATTAATATGTATATTAAAACTCAAATTTCTATCAAATATTACTCCAAGATCTCTTTCAGACTCGGTTGGAGACAGCATGATAGATCTATTAAATTCAATATAGTATTCAAGCATGGGATTATTTTTGCCAATGTGCAAAACAATACATTTGGATGTATCAAATTTGAGATGCCATTGGTTACACCATTCGAAAAGGCGATATAAATCATCCGGCCGTAAATCCCTATCACCAGTAACAGGATATATTTTGGTGTCATCTGCATATATTTTACATGTAGATTTTACAACACAAGGAAGATCATTGATGGATAGAATAAATAAGAGGGGACCCAGAACGCTTCCCTGAGGGACACCACTTAGGACTGGTCTAAAATCAGATCGTTCATCTCCCACTACCACTCTCTGGGTGCGAACAGAAAGGAAATAGTAATCCAATGAGACACATTCTCAATCAGTCCATAAGCATTAAGTTCTATGAAAAGTCTCTCGTAGGGAACTGAATCAAATTCCTTTTCTAAATCCAAATAAATAACATCAATATCGTTTTCTTTATCAATATGATTAGTGAAATATTCCATAATATGTAGTAACTGAGTAACACAATAGCGTCTGCTACGGAATCCATGCTGGCAATCACCTAACATATCATATGACTGGAGATAAACCATCATAATATGATCCTTCAATATTGACTAAAGAAACTTACATAATATAAAGATTGCATTTATATAGCGCTATTCACCGTTCTATGAACAATCTCAAAGCGCTTTACAATACTCTATCCCTTAGCAGACATATCCCCTGGGTAGTATACAGTAAAGTGGAGCCATTTGCGCAACAATACCAGCCTATTGCTAGGTACTCATTTAACACCTGAGTCGAGTGAAGCAATTAAGGTAAATTTCCTTGCTTAAGGAAAAAAACAAGTAGTCGCTGGCAGGAATCGAATCCGGGACCGCTGAGTCCCAAGCCGACGCCTTTACCATTGAGCCATCTGTGCCCCTACACAGTGATATTATTATAGATCATCATAAAATTAAGGCTGCTCATTGTTCAATAAAAGGAAACCAATAACCCATCACTTGTTGGATTTTCATGAACAAGTATCCAATAAAGGGAGAGAGGTACCTGATACCTTAGGCTGTGTCCATCCATAGTCGGATGTAGCCCTTCGCGGCTCTTTTCCAAAAGTCTCTGTCATCTCTGCTTTTCTCATAAATATACAGGTATATTATAAAGTGAGCTCCTTGTATCTTTACGATGCCGTCTTTCGATCTTTTTTGTGGTCTTCATCTGATCTATTACCTCTTTCTGGTTTCCATTCAGTGCATTTTTCACTCCATCTGTTAACTTCTCCTCTTGCCCCGTGTCCTGCCCATTTCCATTTTTGCTGTAAGACGTTTGTTTCGACATCTACAATTTTTGTCTTGTATCTGATCTCTTCACATGGTGTTCTGTCACTGATTTTAATGTTCAGCAGTTTTCTTTTCATAGCCCCTGGCGTTGCGGTCAGTTTGCGGATGATTTTTGTAAGAGACAATGCCTGGCATAGTTGGGAGTATGCTTTGAGCGAATAATCTTCTCTTTAACGTTGTTGGCATTTGCTTGTCTTGGTTCTTCCATTTGTTTTTGTGTTCTAGGTGAATAGCACGACATCATCAGCAAATCTTAGGTTAGTCAGTTAAGCAGTGTCAATACAATGGAGGATTGCTGGGTTGACCTCAAAACATAAATAAAATGGAGGATTGTTGGGTTGTCCTCAAAACATAAATAAAATGGAGGATTGCCGGTTTGACCTCATAACATAAATAAAATGGAGGATTGCTGGGTTGACCTCAAAACATAAATAAAATGGAGGATTGCTGGTTGACCTCAAAACAAATAAAATGGAGGATAGCTGGGTTGACCTCAAAACAATTGGGAGGAAGAAGGTATGGCAAATCAATAATAATCTGCACCATTTTTTAGCCTAACAAAGCTTGATTGGCTTCTGGAGTGTGTACAGACACCAAGGCTGAAAAAATTACAGGGGGCCAACTTTTTAGGAGCTGCCCATAATAAGGATGTATTTTTACTCACATTTGAAAAATACAATGCATTCCTTTTTTAAGCACAGAGTGCCAAGGGAGTTGAATTGGAACTAGATGAAACATATCAAACAGAGTTAGAAACAATGTAAAACTGACAATAAGGTCTCTACATTTAATCTGAACAGATTAATGATAATACATCATGTATACCTCACAGTTATAATAATAATAATAATAATAATAATAAAAAAGTCTTTCATTTGTATAGCAACATCTGAAAACATGCAAAAAACATATCACACAAGAAGGAACCTTTAAAAAAAACAAAACCAATCTAAACACAAAAACCAAAATGGCCCAAATTATCAATACAAAATGTAGACATAAAAATTATACATTGTAATTACAAATTTAAAGACATTGCATCAATATATTATAAGATGACTATCATTTTGCCAGAAATGGAAATTGAAATGAATGATTGCAGATGGTCAAGTTTCTCTTTGGAATGAAACTCCTAAAAAATATTTGATTTCTGTTTCAATGCAACTGGTCAATATAGGGCAGATTAAGAGGATCAAGCTGAAGTCATGGCAGTCATTTTTGAAGGTGATGCTACCTTGTTTTAATAGTCAGGTGTTTGGCATACATAGCATGCAAGCAGCACAGTTGATTTTGATATCTACGAGGAGTGTTTGCCCCTACCCTTATCACACAATCACACCTTCTAAAATATTAGGCTGTCCCTAAGTATTTTTTGGTTACTTTGCCTAAGTAGCTCTATACGATACAATTTTCTCTCAAAACGCCAAGGTTAATGTAGAGAGGGCTTATCAAATCATTCTAATTTTTTCTAATTACTTAGTAGAACCAGCCCGAGGCAACCATCTGCCTTAAGAGTGAGAAAAACAAAACAAAATGCCTGCCTCGTTGCTCACATATTTGCAGTTTCAGCTTTTGTTCTAACATCTTGTAAAGACATGAAATAAATGAGACATAATGCAAGGAAACCTGGGGTGATATCTCTAATTAATATGTTTTTAATAATTTGAAAAAACATGGTTTAACTATTTTCTATGAGGTGAAACATTGATTACAGAAGATAACCCAAGGTGATTTGCACAGTGATTGTAAAGACCTGCTTTCATTTTCATAAACACATTAGTTAGAAGATTTCTACCTTCTAATTCTAGGTCCTGCAATGATAAAAATGTAATGGTCTGCATGAACAGACAATCTGAGACAATCAGACCCAATCGGAAAATATCGGACAAATTAACAACAATATAAATATATAATAAATAACGATTTTTTAAAAATAACATTTAAACTGAATTTCATTTTGATACGAACAATGGCAAATAAATCTCCAAGGCTTCAAAAACAGCTCTCAACATTTTATTCTCCATAGATAATTCCTTTAAACTGAATTTCACAATTATGTCGTGACGGGGTTAGTTAGTGGTTCTGCTGATTTTTCCTCATTTTTTGGTTTGGATTTTTTTACTTTGATGGTGTGGCGTCAATATCTAAAAAGCCTGGTGAAGATTGTTATCACTTTGCTACTAGATGCGGCTTTGTGTAGTTTTGATGTCAGGTTGGTTTTTTGCTCAGATGCCAGTGTAAGCTATTTGTCAACAGCCATTGTAAAAAATGCAAAAACTCAAATTCTCCCCTTGAGATCAGTGCTCTTTCTCTCTCTTAAGTCACCCAGTACATACTGAAAGAAACAAGAAAAAAACAACTGAACGTCTTATAGAGCATTAAATACATTAAAGAGCTCTTTATGGCACAGTGGTAGGGCGTTGGTCTTGCAACCGAACGGTCACAGAATCGAATTCCGTTGTGTGCATTGTGATTTATCCCTTGCACAAGGTTATTCACAAATTGCCTCCGTTTCACTGCGCTGTTCTTATGACTGACGCTCGGTTTTCGGTTAAAAACCAAGACAAATTTCCCTTCAGGGATGAATAGAGTGGTAATCTGTTTTTTCTCCTTTTTTATATTTCAGGAAGAGGAGGGTAGGAGGAGGGGATTATCTCTCAGATTCTCTCCAATTGCTTCTTTATACAGATCCCTGCTAGAGATGCACAGCCATTACTGACGGTGAATGAACGTTATTTCACAGCCCTTCAACCGCAGTTGTGTAAAAATGGTAGCAACTTATTGCCTAGAGCTTGGGAAACGTGGAATATTACCTCCCTCTCCTTCTTTCACTCTAAAGTAAGTTTACAAAATATTTTCAAGCATGATAGAAAAGATAAACCCTACAAGCCTCATAATCTAACAAAGAAGCATGGGCCTTCCCATTTCTTCGCATACAAGGTAAAAAGGTGCCTTAACAAAGCCAAAATCTGACAAAACAAATCAAAACATTTACAGTGTGTTATCGATTTTGGTCCCCTAGCGCATTTTGTTATTGCATCTGCATCGATGTCAGTTCTCTGGCGCTCTATGTGTGGGACCAACATTGGATGACTTTCCAGCTATGACATGATGGCTATCTATTGATGTGGTTGCCAGATTGACGTAGCATGCCAAATTGTTTAGTTTCTTTTTCAATAAGAAGATAAAAATTAACTTCACGTTTCTTAAGTCAAAATGTTGAGGTGCTACTTAAATGTATTCAGTTTTCATGAAAACAAAGTGTACTACAATGCATTTAATGGTTTTAATGATGTTTTTTCGACTCGCTTTGATGAAAGTGTGCTTATGAAATAATAAAATGTTGCTTTTAAGGAACAATGGTACAAGTACTGAATGCATGTAGGCTTGTGTGTAGGCCTAGACTATGTATGCTATGTCAGCCTATGTGTGCATGCAGATTTCACAAGCAATAGAGTGCATCTAGACAAGCCATAAGCATCTCACTGTCTCCAGAAACACATGCGGCTCACATAATATGCATGCAAACAAAGTAATTGCTCCACCCTAATCCACATCACACCTTAGCCATCTGGTCTACCACATCAAAGCCCAAGCGCCGGCGTACAAGGTAAAGGACGAAAGCTGACCGTGCTCGGGCAAGGTGGTCATTGAGCGACGCAGCATGGACACTCAGCTGTCTGTCAACAAGTGTGGGAGGGACAAAGAGAGACACTCGTCATCATGCTTTGTGTTACATGATTTGATAAGGCCTGTCATAGAATGAAGATCTACATAATTGGTGGAATCAGTGTGTTTGCAGTGCAGTCACAGACTAGAAATGTGGCCAATCATCGTTTGACACCGGCCAATCAACACAATGGGTGGGTGGTTAGTAACTAAACCAACGCTTTACCTACAGCTTATTGTGCTGGCAAGCACCACCACTTACATAAAAAGAAATTCTTTCTGAGACTGCACATCAAAAATCTAGTAAAAATGGCCAGACCAAGAAAAGACTTCGAAAATAAATTTAAAATTCTTGTCGAGATTCAGTCGCAATAACAAAAACCAAAACAAAAACAACCTATTCTTAAACGGAGCCACGTCGGTTTCACCTTCAAAACTGACATCTCGTTTTAAGTGTGTGTGTTCTTGTCACCTCCTTTGCATGTACTCGTTCATGTTTGATAATCCGCTCCGGCTAATAATCCGCTTACTTTGTCACCCAAAGGCCGGGTTATATATAAGGCAGAGACTACCGTATATTTATTTGTGATTTATTAATTTAGCATTGTAATTCAAATTTTCACAGTATATTTATTTTCCACCTAGCAACCACTTTCGTGCTATCCATCATTACCGCCAAGTGTCGTGTAAACAGGTGGGCCCATATTCTAGAGAAGTACCAAATACTCAACAGGCCTGGATCTAGGCCTTCTAATTATAAGTTTTAATTAGATGTAGATATCTAGATCTAGAATCAAGATTTCTAGATCTAACACTTTAACAGTCAAGTCAAGATCTAGAGTCAAAGTAAAAAGTCTAGTCTAGAGTCTAGACTTGAGAATCGCCGTTTATTGTCTAAATTTAAAATGGGCCTATGATTTGAGGAACAACCATCTAGCTTCTCTTGTGGCCTTGTGGCAATATAGTAAACTAAAAATCTTAATCTAGACATCCAGAATATCTATCTAGATCTATTCCTAAAGGCTACTATAGATTTAGATCTAATCTAATCTTAAAGCCTTGATCCTACCAGAAGAATTGGGTATAATTATTACTTAAACACCTTATGAGGAGTGCATGTTTCTAATATATTCTTTTATGTAATTTCATGCGCTGAACACGAAAATTATGATAGCTAAATTTTGCGCTGATGCACCGTTTAGAACTTACGATGCCTTCTAGTACGGACTCATTTACCCCATAAGGCGGGTGAATTCGCCGCCATTGAGCGATTTCAGGGTCATTTCCGGTCTTTCCAACCCCACGATGGTGTCCAATGCTCATGTGCAACGGTTTTTGGTATAAGTGTCATACAAATTTCAGCAATGGCGACCGTTTTGATTATTTTTCAGCTGTTGCTTTTTTTGTGAGAATGACTACCTTAGGCTAGATCAAAGTATTCAGGACTGTGAGAGTGATAAATCTAGTAATTCGTGAATGGAATAAAACAGGTAAGTGTGATAAGCAGTAAAAATTCCTTTTTGTTTAAACTTCTAAATCTAGATTGGAAATTTAGAGGTAGGCTTAGTGGGTTTTAGGCTGTGGCAACCCCTTAAGGGATGCTTTTTAGATAGGGGGTGCGGGGACTGCCCCCACGGTGGATGCGAGCGAAGAAGAAATTTTCCACACACATTGATATCTGACAGCACATATCGTGAGAATCCTACTGACAGTGCGTCACCATGAAAAGTTGTAAAAGAAAAAATTTACCAAGAATTGACTGCTTTGACATCTTTGGGCATGAGGAGTTCTTCCGTTTTCCCCATAGACATTCTAAGCAGGAATCTCGATTCTCGATCCAGATCAGATAAAGATCTTCTTCTGCTTATCCTGGTGTAGACGTAGCATCCTTGATAGTATTATGACAGAACACACTTCTGTTTTCTCCTGTTCTTCCTGCTTCCGCTATTGACATTTTCAATGTTTCCCTAATTCAATGCCTTGGTGGTCTTCCCCTTGATCTCTTTCCCTCTACCATGCCTTCTAAAATTGTTTTCCCAAGTCCAACGTCTTTTTGTGTCCAAAGTATTTCAACTTCTGATGGGTACACTTTACACTTTATACAATCTGGGTCCCATTTTTGTATGCTTGGCGGCCATGACATAATGGAGACGTACGAAAGTGGTTCCCACATTGGCGTAATATTTGCAAAATTATTATTTGCACGCAAAGTAGTGTGCTGCAACACATGTAAAGTAGGTTCTAATGGGTTTTGGTTTTGTTTTTTTAATCAGGCCCTACTTGTACATCAGCTACCAACATGCATGAGAGATATTTCACTGAGGATCATCTTGCATTGTAAATGATGGCACTGAAAAAATGACACATCCCAACATTTTTTTCATGCAATATTGCTTTTCATGTGTTCGGATGCAGCTCAATTTTTGTACAAATAACCAGCTATATTTTATAAAACAATTGTACACAAGAACAACCAGGTATATGATACAATTATTCAAACAATTGTGCCAATAACCAACTTGCAGCTAAATCTTGCCCTTAAGCCGGCAAGTGTGCATGCCTAGTGACCTCCCCACATGAGGATAAGTGAAAAATTAAAATAGCAGCACTGTTTACAGACTTAATCATTCTCTGTACAAGGATCTTAGATTCTGTCTAGATCTAATCCATAGGCCCTATAACATTTTAAGTCAAATTTTTAATGCAGTTGTGAAAACATAAAAGCCTGTAGTAGGCAGCATCAAAAAGATAACTGAAGACTTTCGTAAACTGCAGTAAAATGCAGCAATAAAGAGGTCAGTATCACAGTTTTCTTTTTGATGCTGCTTACTACAGGTTTTGTTTTCAGAACTACACTGGGCATGTTAATTTGATCAAACATGTTTACATTTAGGCCAGATCTAGACAGCCTCAGAATAGGCTAGATCCTTTTACAGTGAATAATTAATCGCAGTGGCTATAGTTACGGCGAACCGTAATGATAGCCTCACCGTAACTATAGCCACTGCGATAATTAATTCTGAAAACTGCTGCTATTTTATATTCTCTCTTATCCTCATGTGATAAAGTCACTGGGCATGCGCACTTGCCGGCTTGAGGGCGAGATTTAGCCACAAGTCAATAACCAGATGTATGCAAAAAATACGATTAGAATTAGAACAAGAACATGAGGAAGAAGATGATGATAACGGGGAGGAGGAGGAGGTGGGTTAGGGTTTAGTGGTGTATTGTAATAATTAGGCCCTACATTCGTAAACTTATCTTCCACCACCTGGCAACCACTACAATGGTATCCATCAAGGCTTCTACGCGTAAATAGACGAGACCCAGATTGTACACAAGTACCTCCGTATGTCTTACAAAATTCTCCAGCCAGTTCTCTTCTACATTTCTATCTTCAATTCTATTGACTGATTTGTTCTGTGTTCTTGTACGCCTATCCTATACCATGGACAGATAAGATCTAGATAGGCCTATCTTATCAGGCCTATTTAAATCAAGATCTAGAATCCAAGATCTAGATCTAAAGATATCTAGATCTAAATAGATCTGGGGGAAGAGTTTCGAAGTGCATTACACCTGATTCTTGTAGTTGATCCAGGCAGGAAGGGCCTACTCCCCCTTGTGTAGGCTACATAGGCCTAGATCTAGATCTACAACTCTTGACACTCCTTCCCTAACTAAAGGCAACTCTTACCTCTAGATTGTCTTTACTCACCTAAAAGAAGTAATTTAACCTCCCGAGCGGCCTTTTCTCCATCGATCCGCAATGTTTTGTCAATCTGTTTGGATCGCTCTACCGCAGCTTTATCTTCCTGGCTGGTAACACATCCCATGATTGGTGTTTTGGTACACAGTTTGACACTGTTAGCCTATAAGGAACTGGAATTCTATTTCGGAAAAAAACCAAAACACGTCGTAGGTTATCCAAACAGAATCACCGTCCTCGTAATTCCAGGTAGAAAGATAAATCCACAGCAATATACATCGAGACGTAGATCTAAATCAACATCTACATCTAAGAAGCCCGGAACGTTCTACTTACTCCAATAACAAAGTTATGTCCCACCGCGCGGTAGCTAACTATGCAGGCTTTCAGTAGCCTAGCCTATAAATCTACAAGGGACGAGTTCTCTTATTCTCTCCAAACCTAGGCCTATGCGAGGCTCTTAGCCCACCTATTTGAAACTGATGCCCGGATGAGGGAGCCACTCTCTTGACATGCGCAATTTTCAAAGGCCTAGCTCGGCCTAGCCTAGGTTTTGAAGCGAAGAGAGCACAGCCGGCACAGCCATGCAATGAAAAGGAGGTATCGAATACACTAAAAAGCGGTTGAAATCAGTCGTGTCCAAACAATATAAGCCTTGCGGCTATTTGAAATTTTGAATTACTTACTTATCCGTAGCCTGTGCTTGTTTGCACATTGCTTGCCATCCTTCTCCATTTCACCCTACTCTCAGCCCTTCTCATGCAGTCAGTATTTGACCCAATGTTGCTTGTACTCTTCCTCAGTCCTGTCACGTACGTTGTTCTCTGTCGGCCTTTCGCGCGTTTTCCTTCGATGAAGGTTTTCTGATCATATCTAAAAGTTCTCTGGTCTTGCCGAGCCTGCATAATATTTTTTCATTTGATGTTTTTGCTGTCCATAGTATTTTCAAGAGTCTGCGGTACATCCGCATCTCAAGGGCCTCAATTCGTTTCTGGCATTCTCTGTCTAACTAAACGTCTATGTTTCGTACAATAGTGATGAATAGACATATGCATTTACTAAATGGAGTCTTGTCTCAATGTTTACCTTGCTATTTGTAATGACAGGTTTAAGGTTGTAGAAGGAGCTTTTTGCACATGCTATCTGTTGTTTAATTTCGGTGTCGTCTTTGGCATCGTTCTTTATCATTGCGCCTAGATATTAAAATTTTTTCAATTGTTTAATTATTTCGCAGTTGCTTTTTAGCTCGAAGTGTGAATCGTTACTCTCTTTGCAGACGGCCACACATTCGGTCTTTTTAACATTTAGCATGAGCCCTCTTTTTGTGCTGGCATCCACAACAGTGTCCAGCATATGCTGTAAGTCATCAGGTATATATGCCATTAGAACTGCATTGTCGGCGTACCTAAGTTTGTTACATTCTCTCCTACAACTTGTACGCCTTTACATTCATCCAGTTCTCTGAAAATCACGCCACTGTAAAGGTTGAAGAGATCTGGCGATAAAACACATCCCTGTATCACCCCTTTCTTTATATTAAAGAAGTCAGATGTTTCATTATCTATTCAGACGCACGCTTTTTGATTCCAGTACAGATTTTCTACTAGTCTGATGTCATCTCTGTGTACACCAATTGATTAGAGCATTTGAACAGTTCTGTGTGCTGTACCGAGTCAAATGCTTTTGAATAGTTGATGCAGCAGAGGAACAACTTCTTTTGTTTTTCAATTGATCTTTGAAATATAGCTCCAAGTATTTTTAGCCTTTGCTCAAAGCCTTTGCTATATCACGACATTCATCTGCGCGAACGTATATCGAGTCAAAACAAGGGGCACAGATGGCTCAATGGTTAAAGAGTCAGCTCGGGATTGGGAGGTCCTGGATTTTTTTTCCTTCAGCAAGAAGTTTAATGTACCATAATTGTTTCCCTCGACCCATGCGTTAAATAGCAATAGGCTGGTATTGTTGTGTAGCATGTGCTTAACTTACCGTATACTCCCCAGGGGTATGCCCGTTAGGGGACAAAGTATTGTAAAGCGTTTTGAGATTCTTCATAAAACGGTGGAAAGCGCTGTAGAAATGCAATCTTTTAATCTTGATTTTCGTTTCGTTTTTGTTTTGTTTTGTTATTGTTGTTTTGGGGTTTTTTTTTACCCCAGGGTCCATTTGGAAACAATAATGAATGTGTAACCGGAAACATTTTTTAAAAACAAATGTATACTGATTGATGTTGTTCTATTGTTGATAACGTAGTGGACACGATTGAAGAAGTCGGGAACGTCTTGGATAAACCCTTTAGATGCGAATGACAGGTTGACCACATAATTGTGGAGTAACTATCACATGCACATTACCCAACATCACCCATTCTCTCTCTCTCTCTCTCTCTCTCTCTCTCTCTCTCTCTCTCTCTCTCTCTCTCTCTCTCTCTCTCTCTCTCT
>JAOYNN010038457.1:0-12568 GCA_025770095.1 Goniobranchus kuniei | reverse complement strand
GGGGAATGAAGAAGCATTTATATATATTCGTGCTGAACAATTTATTATGTTAGTATGTTGATATTTCTGTCAATTAGACATGATACAAATAAATAAATAAATAAATAAATTCATACATACATAAATAAATAATAAATAAATAAAATCAGCTACGTAAAAAAATGTCAAGAAAAAAATGAACGTTTAGAAAAAGATTTTTTTAAAGGAGGAAAATAACGGAGAATGGGGAAGGAAATGCATTACAATTACAATACATGAGCCAATTCTCAACAGGTCTTTTTACTTCTATAGCACTATAGTTCTAATCTTTTTAGATTTCTTTCTGAATAAATGGTGGTTGCACATGCTGTAAATGTGATTGGTGTATAGTTACAAGTTAACGGCATAAAAAAATGAAACGGTATTTAATGATGATAGATGATAGCACACAGATCATAAAATGTGTAGTGTCAGGTAGATTTAGGGGAACAGTATTCTGGATGGAATCCAGCTATCTATAGCATTTTACATGCATATAAGTAACCTTTTCTTTGTTCAATTTATGACGGATGACAATTTGACAGTACTAGAGAAGAATATTGAAGTCATATGACGGTAGATAAAAAAAAAAATACTGGAAAAGTTGACCACAAAGGTTCTAACACTACTAACAGTTAACACAAACTTTAATTACATCATCTCATAGGCTTACCTAACTTGTTGAAACCCACTTTGTGTTTAACTTGCAATTTTCATAAACAAGGTTTTGTTGTTTGTTGTTGTTATTTTGTTTTGTTTTTGTTCTTTTAAAATTATATATATGTGTATTTAGATTACACCTTTTAAAATCGGTTCTTAGACCAGAACTTTGGCTTATTTCTAACCCAACCTTTTTCACACAACTTCAACAAAAAACAACAACAACAAACAACAAAACAAACAAACAAAACAAAACACGAAGTAGTATCCCTTTTATTATTATTCTACTAATACGTTGATAGTTCAGTCAATTCAACAAAAACAACAAAATAAATGAATAAAACGAAATTAAATCAGCAGTTAAGACATCTTTTACAATCTAATGCTGTTGAGATGCAAAGAAACTGAAAATTCTTTTACCAGACTAACCCCTAAATATACTTTATGTATGTAAGGGCAGTGAAGGCCGTGATCACATATCAAATAAAATGGCGGCACTAGGCATTTCCGAAGGTTACCGGAACATCCCGGACACCCCATTGTGGCATCAGTGTATATTCTCTAATCTGTGGTTTCGATCCCCCGGCGATTTCTTTCTCTCTCCTGGCATGGCGAAATCTAAACCCATTGAGAAGACAAAAGAACGCCTGACAGTGTCTGCGAAAGAGTACCGACGGGCAGAGGAAGAAGAATAAGAATAAGAAGAAGAAAAAAGACGGAAGAGGACGATAATTATGAAAAAAAACAACGATTTATGAGCTTGTATTTCATATTTATATGTAACACACATTCTCTCTCTCTCTCTCTCTCTCTCTCTCTTACTGCTAAAAATGGGAATTCTATTAAAGATAATAGCCACGGATGGCAGATGAGGGGAAATGAGCCATTATTTATAGCGCTCGTAGGTCATTGCAGAGTCAACGGCCTGAGCCAGGAGATCGTTTTCGAGAGAAAGGATTATCCCGACTCTCGATATGACATTGCAAAGATAATGACAAAATTTTTTATGGAGAAATCGACACTCGATGACCATCGTGAAAACCATCAGGTCAGTCTGGATGGTATATAGACAGGGAACCTTACAAATAACTATTTCCTCCATTTATAAAACCTTTGGAATCGTTTGATATTATACCAGTTCATATTCTATGCATGGATATGACAAAGAACAAAGGTTCACATTACATATTGACTAATCTGAGACAAAAATGGCAATAGTCTTTTGCATGAGATGGAAACGCCGTGGAAAAGCAAATCTAAATCCCGAGATGACTGCTCAAGAGATAGGGTTCAAAGAGGTGGGTCATACAATTACAACTGAGTCATAAAGGTTAAGGAGGGATACACGCTAAAGTAGGTCACATCTCAGAACAGAGATGAACATTGGTTTGATAAATGCTGGCATTAGCACCCCGAAGTCTTTGGTTGCAGGATTTCTCTAGTCTTTGGAAACAGATGTAAGAGGAAAGTGTGTGTGAGAGGGGGTGGGAGTGAATTTAAAATAAAGATTGTTAAATAACCACACCAAGCTACACCAGGCTGTTTGACCATACACCTGCCTGCGGTAAGAATTTACCATTCAAAAAACAAACACACAAATTGAGTTCAAAATAGCGTCGGTTATGACACACTTCTCTGTTATTATCATGAATTTTCCTGCTCTTCAGGGTCCAATATTATATTCTCTGCTACTGTATTTTTTAAAGGAACATTGACAATGAAAAAATGACACGTCACAACTATCAGCAAAACTCGGAAATCATCATAAAATGATATTGGCCCAACACTTATTTAAAGTCGTTACCAATATCACAGATCCATCGATTTGCACCATATACTGCAAAAACTGGTTTGTACAGATACAGAGACGAAAATTATGAAAATCATACAAAAGCAATAATTTTGCAAGAACGCTATTAAAATGTCAGTTTTGAGAGACAGCATGTTAAGCATAATTAATAAATATAAGACTTAGTTTTCTACACAGTATCACAGAACAGACTTGATAGAGACGATCAAATACACCTTTATAGATTGGATTGCGAGTGAAGTTTGAGTACTTGGCATCAGCAGTAAATTATGTTTGTAAGGTTGTTTTTAATATCCGAAAAGGAGTCAAAACGGTGACATAACAATAATAATTTCCAGTTTAAGAAACCACTTCGGAAAGTTGAAAAAATATAAATAAGTTTCTTTGAGTGACAGATAGACAACAACAACGAATTTCTCATGAAGTGTAACTCTAAAAAAACATTGTTTATATTCTCTTTATATGGATGATAATTGCTCCAATCGTGATATAGGAAAGATGCTCTGGAAGAAGATAGAAGAACATAATTATATCTTTACCTCTGTTTTATTGTTTATTTAAAACGTAGAAAATTCACATATGGTTCCAAAGAATCGCTTCCATTCTATCTGAAGTTTAGCTTTTGCTTCCAGAGTTTAAATAAAGACACAATTTAGGGTTTTCCTTCACGGAGTTATCTATCTTGTCCTTGACCCATGTCCACATCCATCACGCGCTCTATCTCCGGTGATTTACTTGTCCGATCTGACAACTTGCCCTATTTTTATTTTGTTTTCAGAATGATTACTGAATCGCGTAGTGATACATCAATGAGGCCACATTGCATTATTTTTTGTTATTTGTTTTGCCCCCTCGACATGTTACGTATTATTTTTGTTCTTGACAAGACACATTTTTCTGTTTTCAGTAAGCATGTAGATCCAAATTATAGTTGAAGGGAGATCGATAATAAGAGTGTAGTCGAAAGCCGTGAAGGTGAGGCATTTGTTTGTTTTGTTTGTTTATTTGGTGTTTTATGGCCCTTCGGACCACAACGGTCATCTCAACGCCCAAAGAAAAAGTCGGACAAAAGAGTGGTTTAAGGTAATAGACAGAGCACAATCAGTAGAAAGGAATTCAGATGAGGAAAAGAAGCTGCTAAAAAGGGAAACAGGCGTTTAAAATAAACTACAGGCATAATACATAATAACAAGGGGTAACTAGAAGATTACAATATGGAGAGATGATTTACAGACCAAAAAAGTGTATCTTTCACCTCTTTAAAAATATAACTAATTGAGGATGGCTGTTAAGCTCCAAATTGTGCACTGCTTTAACAACCCAAGATTTTCTACGGCCTTTGTGAGAGAAAATTACTCGCTTCATCTACACGGATTAGAGAGAGTATACAGATGGGACAGCAAGGGGTATACGTCATCAAAAATGGCTCGCAGGAAGAAGCCCGTCCGCCATTTTATGTAATATGTAGCTATGGACGCCAACAATCTCACATCTCTATATTAAACAATCTGAATCGAAGGGTGTAGTAAAAGTTATTATTTACCGCGCTATAAACAAGACAGAGATTATCGGCTTTTAGTGTAAAATATCGCTGTGTTTAAAACGAACTTATGACATATATCTAGTTCAAGTAAAAAAACAACAAAAAAAACAACAAAAAAAACCAAACCAACAAAACGATAAGTATGAATACAATATAGAAAAGGGGTGAGAGAAAGAAAGTCTTAGAAGATGCTAGAAAGAAAGAGCAAACCACACCATAGCTTCAGTTATAGATGCAATCATGGCAACACAGCCATTACAATAAGGAAATTCATTGAAGAAACATTTATTTATTCGTGCTGAACAATTTATTATGTTAGTAAGTTGATATTTCTGTCAATTATAAATAAATAAAAAAACTAAACAAATAAATAATTAAATAAATAAATAAATAAATAAATAAATAAAATCAGCTAAATAAAAAAAAAGTGTCAGGAAAGAATTGAACGTTTAGAAAAAGATTTTTTAAAAGTAGGAAAATAACGGAGAATGGGGAAGGAAATGCATTACAATTACAATACATGAGCCACTCTCAACAGGTCTTTTTATTTCTATAACACTATAGTTCTAATCTTTTTAGATTTCTTTCTGAATAAATGGTGGTTGCACATGCTGGAAAATGTGATTGCTGTATAGTTACAAGTATACGATACAAAAATATAAAACGGTATTGACTGATGATAGATGATAACACACAGATCATAAAATGTGAAGTGTCAGGTAGGTTTAGGGAACAGTATTCTGGACGGATATTAAACTATTTAAAGCATTTTACATGCATATAAGTAACTTTTTCTTTGTTCAATTTATGACAGATGACAATTTGACAGTACTATAGAAGAATATTGAAGTCATATGACGGTAGTAAAAAAAGAAAATACTGGAAGAAAAGTTGACCATGAAGGTTCTAACACTACTAACAGTTAACACTAACTTTAATTACTTCATATTATAGGCCTACCTTACTTGTTGAAACCCACTTTGTATTATAACTTGCAATTTTCATAAACAAGGTTTTGTTGTTTGTTTTTTTGTTTGTTCTTTTTAAATCATATTATGTGTATTTATATTACACCTTGTAAAATCGGTTCTTGGACCAGAACTTTGACCTACTTCTAACCCAATCTTTTTCACTCAACTTCACAAAACAAGAAAACACGAAGTAGTATCCCTTTTACTATTATTCTATTAATAAGTTGACAGTTGAGTCAATTGAACAAAAACAACAAAATAAATTAATAAAACAAAATAAAATCAGCATTTAAGGCATCTTTCTTAATCTGATGTTGTTGAAATGCAAAGAAACTGAAAAATTCTTTCACCAGACTAAACCCCTAAGTATACTATGTAAAGGCAGTGAGGGCTGTGTTCACATATCAAACAAAACGGCGGCACTAGGCATTTCCGAAGGTTACTGGAACATCCCAAATACCCCATTGTCACATCTGTGTATACTCTATAATCTGTGCTAAAAAAGGCCTTCCTCTTTTCAGGAAGTTTGGTAGTATCCCCCTTAATAAAATAAATAATAAAAATAATTGAGAAACAAAAATAATTACAAAATAATCAACATCATGCTCTTTAATCCTTTCACCAAAGTTTGGGAAACAGAGAATATCACAAATGATTGAAAAGAAGGACACTTAGTCAAAATACCCTAGAAAGGCGAAGAAAGGCGACCTAACAAAGTGTCACAGTTACAGAGGAATAACACTTCTTTCCATCCCAGGAAAGGTTTTTACATAAAACTGAGAGATCGGCATGTGGCTTTTAGGAAGAATAGATCCTGCACTGATCAAATTGCCACACTGAGAATAATGGTGGATCAGTCAACAGAATAGAAGTCAAACTACGGATAAGGCCTTTGACAGAGTAAATAGAAAGATATGGCAGCTAATGCGTCACTACAGAATCACGCAAAAAACGGTAAATCTTGTGAAAACCACATATGAATACACAAACTGTATGATCAACCATGAAAATCGACTAAGACATAGCTTCTAGATTCAAACTGGCATCAGGCAAGGATGCCTACTGTCCCCTTTCCTTTTCATTCTAGCCATTGATTGGGCTAGGAAAGAAACTACAATACGGAAAAGAAATTGTTTACAATGGATCTTATGGCATCAGCTGGATGATCTCAATTATGTTGATGACCTTGCCCTGTTATCACACACACTTCAATGCAGGCAAAAACACATGAACTGGACTGTATAGCAAAGAGGAGTGGGTTAAAACCCCACTTTGGCAAAATGAAGTCATGAAAATTAATAGCAAATCATAAGGTCCCATTATTTCAGGAACCATGCAATTGAAAGAAGTCAAAGCCTTTACCTATCAGGGAAGCTTACTGGATTCGAATGGTGGTAAAGATGCAGAGATAAGAGCAAGAATAGGAAAAGCAAGAATGGCCTTTAAACAACTTCAGAAAATATGGAAAATGAATAGCATCTCCCTTGTAACTAAAATTAAAATTTTCAACTCAAACATGAAGCCTGTTCTACTCTATGGCTCAGAGACATGGAAAAGAGCAAGAAGTGGGGTTTCAAAGCTCCAAACATTCATCACTGGATGCTTCAGAAGAATCATGAAGATTAAATGACAAGACAAGATATGAAACGAAGATCTGTGGGAATGTTGCTAGCAAGAAACAATGGAAGTGACCCTAGGTAGGAGAAGATGGAGATTGGTAGGTCATGCTTTGAGGAAAGATGTAGCCAATACCACCAGGCAGGCCTTGCAGTGGAACCCCCAAAGTTGTCACCAAAAGGAAAGGCCACAAAAGTCCTGGCAAAGAAGTGTTGAAAGGGATATGAAAAGGAATGGTTACACTTGGAAATAGCTGGAGAGAATCTCGAAGGATAGAGGAGAATGGAGGTCTCTGGTCTATGCCCTATCAAGGGTGCTGGGGTGACAGGCTTTGATGATGATCAAATGATGATGATCATCATCATCCCTATTCTCTTTATATAACCATGCCTTCTCATGGATAAGCAAGCTCTTAGTGATTTACAATTCTAAAAGCACTCTCCGTGAATATACTTTTCCCTTCTCCACTGAACATGGCCAAACCATCTCAATTAAGACTCTTCCACTTTGTCTCCAAACCTCCTTACCTGAGTATTCCATCTCTCAAATGTGCACATGTCTGATCTTGTTCAACATCGTTAAACCCACTGAGACCAAAACTTTTAATTCTGGACACTTCTAGATATAGTGCCTAAATTTTGTCTGTTTCATTTATACCAATGGCCTCTGTCTTACTCTGACTATATCAATAGGCATTTCTCCAATCAAGGGAAATCTTGTCATAAAATGCCTGTCAGATAGACCATTTCAAGAACTGATGATCATTAATGGCCCTCTTTTCTAAAACATTTCATCACCTATCCAAGTTACCTCAATCTGCTTCGTTGACTCATTACAAACCACAATGTAATCCCCATGGAAAACAAGAAAGGACAAAAAAGCAATTCTTGATGTAATTTAACCCTCCACCCAAAATCCATCTATCAAGGAAGGATAATCCAAATCATGGAAAGGGGTGCTGGCAGTGGCAGCAGCAGAAGTAGTAGTATAGTAAAATTCCTTTAAGATCATAGAAGCCCACTAAGATGGTGCCTCTCTCTCTCAGCTGCCTCTGGCCATGAGCAGGGAGTTGATACCAACCGCACCCAGCAGGTTTATGCCTCAGACGATTTATTACAATTCATCTGGGCACATTGAGAAAACTGAGAAAACATCTTTCCCAAGATACCCACAGATGCCAGATGGAAAACAAAGACTGACAGTATATAAATTTATAAGCCAGAAATGAAAAAAATAAATCTGAAAACTCTCTTACCAAATGCAACACAGATGCCACTATCCTCCACAAAGTTGATATTTCGTCTGCTGAGAATCCTGTGGCTTTCAATGCATGGTTGACATCTCGGAAATCTTGTTTGTCATTTATAGAAGGAACCTTTTCAATGAGAAAAAGAAAATCGTGCCAATTGTGGGTAAAAGGAAACAATGACAACTGCAACAAAACTATAACACGTAAGCAATTTAAACAAGCAAAGAATTATCTTTCAGGTGAAGAATACAAAATTCAGTTTCCACCACAAATCGTTATTTTTATATAAAAGTAATTGTCTCTTATGTGATTAAAAGTTTTTTGAAGGGCTGGCTCATAAGGCTTTGGGGAATACAAGTTCTTTCTTCTGTATTCAATACTCATATACCATCTGAGTGTCACTACTGATCAACTGAAATATCTCCAAAGGCATGATTCTAATTAGAATTATTTGAGTTCATACAGCTTATGCAGAGCTGCCAACCCCACTCCATAGAAAAGTGTAAGATCAGTGAAGAAAAAGTGTGCAATCAGACGAAACAGTGTACAATCCTAATTGATGCATGTAACATGTAAAATTCAATGGTAATAGTTACTGCAGACAGGTCATCGCCACTAAATACTACACATCATAGGCTTGAACTCACTTTTTTTTTTCTTCATGCGCTTCGACAGTTATACTCAGTTTTAATGAGTCAGTCAGATTATTTGAAGAGGAAAAGAAATCATAAGCTCAACATTAGGCTATAGATCTAGACATCTCTAGATTTAAAATCTAATATCCAATGCAGCAGGAATGTTCCCCGACAGAACTTTAAATTGGATTTGCTTAAAACAAAGTTTATATTCTTCTAACCACATGTAGTAATAGAATATTTTACTTTCTTCTTAGAAGATGCCTCCATTTTCTCTAGAGGTTGATTTCTGTTCTGAATTTACAACCCAATGCATACAATCCAACAGCGATGTCAGAAGTTACGAAATTAGGCCTAGGCCTATCCAGAATCCAACCGATCACTAAGGCATATTGGTTGACTTGAGCCGTGCGGAATTCAGACCGACAAGGTTAAGAAACTGTATCAGACAAGATGTTATCTCTACTGTGTGGTACAAGTAATAAGAGAAGTAGTCTACATTTTATACAAAGGATTAATGGGGTATCGCTCAAAATGCATCACAGTTTCAATAGGCCAATGATACAATAGATATTAAGCAGCCACAGGAAATAGAGAGTTCTATTTTTCATTTCAATAAGACACTTCCAGTTTTGTCGTTCAAATATGCAACCACACTGGGTATATAGCATTTATAAGTGCTTAGCTATCCGACGAGACATCGACACTTACGGAATAGCGTACGATCACACGGAAAATGCGTAAGGCGTCCAACGGGTCAAAAAAGCTTACAGATATGCTTTTTTGGCGTAAAGTTGGCAGCTCTGGCTTATGCTATTTTGGAATAAATTAGGAAATGGAAGCTACAGAAAAGCCATATCCGTTGTGCCTTTTGCATTCTCCAAATTTTCAGAATTATGTCCTCTTCATCACATTCTAGCTTATCTTATTTGGAAGTCAACACACATGTGTTTTACAATGAATACTTTTCCATATGCAATTAAGTCCTGGGCTCTGAGAGCTGGGAAAGAAGAGATCAAACAAAGAAAAAAAGAAAGAATGGCTGGAATTAATATTTACATGCACAGCCACCTTCTTTTTGATTTCCAAAGCCACGTGTTCTTTTACAAACATGACTGATGGCTTGTGCTTGGGACATCCACGTTAACTGTCTATTTACGATAAACACTCAGATCCTTTCAATCAAAACAACTCGATCTCAGAGCTCAACATGGATATAAAATAAAAGTAAAATGGAATCATTTAAGAGTAATGCTTGGACTTAATTTCAATGAATTAAACAAAAAAATCAGATGAAATTTTTTGGTTTCAAATGAGGCAAAAAACAACCCAAATAAATCTGGAGAAGTAAAGCTTATCAAACAGAACTCCACATAGGACAGATGTACTCTTACTCTATGATCTCCACCCTGGTTGATAAACTTATAGGCCTTAGGGTCCCTTTTCAGTTGTAGCTCATTCAACATTGATTCTTGAGCACCACCTATTAGCTGGAAAAGAAAATGACATCACTATTTATTTAGATTAACAATTGAGAAAAGAAAAAAAAATGATCTAATTGGTCTTGGTTCAAATCTAGAATGCTGTTAGGATATCCTTCCAATGAAAAGAGAAAAAAGAAAGAGAAAAAAAAAATCATATTCAAGATTATGATAAAACTTTCTTTTTCAACTGATTGTTTCATACTGAAACCTGTGTGTATGAGAGCATCTGAGGTGAAACAGAAATTTTAGTTTCAAACCCAAAAAATGTGAAATACCAGCTGACCTGCCACTGAGTTTTAAGCACAAAATGAAAGAAGTACATGGTCATTATTGAGTGTTTCTGATTGTAATTTTTATTAATTTCATTATAGCCTGTTATTTTATGAAGGTTAATGAATATAACGGTGAATTTATACAGATATTGCTGAAAGAGTAAATACTAAAACACTTGGAGTACTGACCTGATAAAAAGAATGAAAATTTCTTTCCCCTTCTTGCTGGTGCACAACACGGCTCTGAAATTCAAAGGATCAAACCATAATCATCCTGACATTGTTCTTTGATTCAAACTTATAACTTTAAAAGTAGAAATAACTACAAAACTATCCACCGTGAACTGATAGTAAGGATGGGAATAATATGACTACTATTGATCAGATATATCCGTCTTCATAAGGCTGCATAGTTGTTTAACAAAATGCCTCATAAAAAATCTACACAAAGTCTATCCTGAGGAAAAGCAATACATTTTCTCTAGAGTCAACAATGACCAATGCAAAAATAAGGACAAAAAGACAAATACACTACTTCATATAATTCTGTTCACCAAGCTTAAACAAGTTAAAAAACAGTAAGACAAGACACTGACCTGAGAACTATTTATATCTAAATGAAAAGATTAAAATACCATGATTGCAGCATAAGATTTAGAAAGAAATTCATTAACTTATTTCTTTTTTTCCAATCTGTTAATCAAGGAACCTTTCTATCGAGGTATAGAGATTATGGTGCACTTGCATGAGACAGGATCTTCTACAGTCTTAGGTCATAAAAAAAACAAAACAAAAACAAAACAAAACACAAACAAAATGCGATGAAACAACATGAAAACATTGGAATGACATGACAACAATTTGCCTTCATTACTCTTGTTGCATGGTCAAGACTGTATGAAGCAAGAGCAACTTTACAATAGTTTAATATAGTAACTATTGGTGGTATTGCCAAAACAGCAGTGCGTCACAACCTAGAAGGTGAGTGCATGATATTTGCTGAATTCTTCTACAGCTTGGACGCATCAATTTATCATATATACATTTGTCTTAATCATATGCTTTCATGGAAGCATTTTGTGAAAAACAAAATATTTCGCTTTTGCATGTTACTAGGATGTTACCTAATTTAATACATAAGGCAAAAATTTCATTTACCAGGAACTGTGTTGGCAGGCGGGTAGTATTGTTACAGCCAACATGCACATTGTTAACTACTACAATATAACTTATCACAAAAATCAAAAATACCTTCTCCAAAAGGTAATTACTGATGTGCCCACCAATAGGGTCTCCCTTGAAATCAAAATTAATGTCCATGTATTTGCCAAATCGGCTGGAGTTGTCATTGCGGTTTGTCTTGGCATTACCAAATGCTTCCAAAATGTTGTTAGACTTGATGAGCACATCTTTTACACTGATGATAAAAAGAACAAATAAAACAAAGCCGGTGAACCTAACAAAACAAGACAAAATCAGACAAGAGAAAAAGAAAAACATTAAAGAATCGGCATGAAGGTTCCTTCTATTTAAAAGACAAGGAACATCCTTTTGGGTTGACAAAGTACATTTTATCTTATCCAAATTACATACTCCTTCGTCTCTCAGCGTATCACAATTTGAGGTCATATTAGCAATTCACCAATTTCTCAGGGCATAATATTTTGACAAGGGTTCCATGCCACCGACTCCCTTCCTATTCCATCAAGCCTAAAGCCTGAAGAGCAGTGAGAGAAGAGATGGAGGGGGTGAAAGAATGCCAGAGGCAGGAATTATCTTCGGCGCAGGCAGCAGCTTTCTTTTTTTTTAACCCCCTTGTTCCTGACTCTTCCCATATGACAAGGTTGCATTTCCATGCCCAACACACTAGGGACCCCCAAGTTCATCTTCTGTGTCCAACAAGACTAGGCACTATCTGACATGGAATTTTGTGGCAGAACCCAATTTTTAAAAAATTTAATTTTCAAAAGATAGCAAAATCTGGGATCAAACACCAGTCAACAGCTTTGTGGGCAGATGTCATACCAAAAGACCACAGCACTCCTCGTTATATCAAAACTATGCTTTCAAAAGCCTATACAAAGTACTTGTTCTTACCCTGAGATGCTGGCTTTCTGAAAAAAAAGACAAAGGGATAGAGGACAGACTCGACAAGCCCTCATTCAATCCTTAACCATCTTTTGCATGTATGATGAGCTTTGGCATTGGGTCTCTTCTACCACCTTTCATTATTTGTGGAATCAGGACCCAAAGGTGGGTGTGAAATGCGAGGCCTACAGTATCAATCCCTAATAGGAAAATGAAGGCTT
>JAOYNN010038235.1:0-12571 GCA_025770095.1 Goniobranchus kuniei | reverse complement strand
TTTTTTGTTGTGGGTTTTTTTTTGTTTGTTTGTTGTTTTCTGTTGCTTTGTTTTGATTTCATTTTTCAAGGGGTTAGGGTGGGCGTTTCTTTTTCATTTTAAAAAAATGGCAACTCATAAATTTGCTCTACAATAAATGCGTACATTAATTCAGGCTTAATCTTCAGCAGATGCCCTTTGTGTTACAGATATGTGCCATCATGGATTTCCACTCATTCCCATCGTCTGCTGTTCTTATTAAGTCGATGGTGTTCATCTCTCAAGCTGAGCAATTGTTGTTCTTGTCGATACTCTGAAGATAGGTCAACCTCTGTGTTCCTTGTCTTTTTCTTTCTGCATTTGCATGTCGGCAGTTTTCTCTATACCATCTTTTCTGAGTACATGACCAAGAAAATCCAGTTGACGCTTTGGGATGTTTTCATGAGGCATTTTCCTTCTAATTCTACCTTACGCAATACTTCTTTCTTGTTCTTTTTGTCTCTCCTAGAAATTCTCATCAACCTTCTGTAGAACCACATGTCTGCTGCATCTATCACTTTTTAAGTTCCATTTGTTACTGTCCAACACTCTCATCCGCAAAGAAATATTGACCACAGATATATTAGATCTATAGAGCTATGTTATGATCACATCCATTTTAATTTTAACATTTTTGTTTTTGTTCTTAAGGGCCTTCTGCGTTTTGTTGAAAATACCCCTCTCAATAGCGATTCTTCTTTTTAATTCATGAGAGTCTCTTCTATCAGAAGTTTTCAATTTAATTCAATCCAATTCAATTCAAAAGGCTGTCTTTATCCCCGACGAGCAAAAATATAAATTGAAAAGAAAGAAAAGAACCAGTACATGAAATAACACGTTAATGTAAAGCCTAGGTATTTGAACTCATTTCTTTGGTAATATTATTATACTCCTGCCGGTCTTTGATCGTACATTCTCATAAGACATTAAACTTAATAGAATGAATAGAAAATAAGAAATAAGAAAATTGCGTGCGTTAATCGTTCCATGTATGACGTCATAGTTTCGTGTGCTCTGCAAACATGCAAAGTGAAAATATGCCTTTGGGATTTAATGGCCGCTCTCGATCTGTCCTCCCTGTGCAGCTTCTGCCCTTTCCCATTCGTGAAAACACGCATTCGTTGGTCCCTTCTAGCGTGAACGTTTGAGTGTTGCAATCGGTATTTTGACTCATTGGCTCTGTTACTGTTGAAGATAGCGTAGCTGAAATGTATCCAAGCTTGTGGGGAGTTTTCAGTAAGTCTACGCTTGAACCTTCTCCCGAGATGTTTGTAAAACCGCCAAAAGAATATTCTGCAGAACCTTTTTTCTACACCAATCTTCCAAAATAGCTGTCTGTATTATCTGCTAATTTTGGTAAACTCTCAAGACCTTAGGCGGGCGCTCGCTAACTTTAGCTAACCGTTTTAGGAGGAGTGTGCTGTGAACTTTTCAAGATGGCGACTACAATACTAAGATTTTTGGCTCTGTCTCCCCTGTTTCTCATCTGCAGCCTTTTGTTATGGATGCTGCCATCTTGGATCGACCTTAAGTGGAGAATATCAAACATTGTAATTGGAGTAGATGGTTTATTTGATTGACTTAAATTTAAATCGATGTTTATTGCCTTTGGTCATGCTACTGTTGAATATTGCTGATCAGCAGGATGCAATAAAACAGGCAAAACATGCTTTCGTCATTATTTCATTATGGCTAGTGTTTCACATTTGTTGATGAAATATCGTAATCGCACTTAAGAAAACGTTTCCTGAGAGCATGTCATTGGCTAGGGAAAGAGAGCGCCCGTGGCAAATTGTTTACTGTCAGCAGAAAGCGCTCGCCTTAAGCAACGGGGCCGCTGTTTCTGTAAATGAGGTGTCTGACTAAAGGCCGTCTGAAAAATGAATTAGTTCACTCTCCCAAGCACCATGTAACAACCTCATTTCTTTGTGACCTAAATTGGCAATTATGTACAGGTTTATCTGGTTTTATACAATAAAAGAGTATTTTACCTGCATATAAAAAAAGGAATTCTCCGTTCTTATTCCTTACTGAAAGTGGCTGACATGAACTTCACGTACTCAGTATTTATTTATAAGTTGCTCACTCTTCTTTACAGAAACAACATAGATTTGTCTTTGATTTACGAAAAAATACAATGGCAGTGAGAATATTTAGTACGATCTGTCTTTTGAATTGAAATATCATTATGCAGATGACCCACTCAATGATCAATTTGAAGCTTTGCTATAAATGTCACCAATTCACTCCCCTTGCATAACATCTTGAAGACTGGTTGACACATTTCCCTTACATACATTCGAGTCGAGCTGATTTTATCAACAGCTTTACTCTGTTTGCTTGAGGCTGATGAGTACTGTATGAGCTATTTTTGTAGACTGACTCACTTCAGCGAAGAAAATAGGAGGATAAGTTTATTTTGTTCTTCTTTTCGTTTTGTTTTCTCTGGCTTATGATATAGCTTCCCCCTTCATAATCTCACTCATTATGCACAAGTTCAAGCAGCAGCTATTGGCTAAGTTTCATTTTTTTTAAATAATATCAGCCTACAGTTTATGACTTTCAAGAGGCAATTATTGGTTTATATTATATACATCATTTTGTTTCGAGGGGTTTAATTGGAGTGTCCGTTATCTTTTTCATAATTTTGTTTCATAATCCAAAATTTATTTCCCTTTGTTAGTCTGTTTTAGTGTAGGTGTGTATACATTTAAAATTTGTCTGTGCACTACCATTTAGTGTTTAAAATTTCAAGTAATATTTTTGGATCTCTTTGAAGCTCAGGAAAGTTTAGAGACATATTAATGTTGTGGTATTTGTTATTAATGTTATGATATTTGTTTTTAATGTTATGATATTTGTTATTAATATTATGGTATTTGTGAGGGCAATTATTCATTTTGAGTTTCTTTCTCACATTTCATTTTTCTTCTTTGTTTTTTTTCTCTACATTTCAATTGATGTCACCTAATAATCATATTCAGACATGTTTTAACCAATTCAAGACATTTGTCACTCTAGATAAATACTAACAAATGTTGCTAAATAGTTAATGTATGAAAGACAAAATTATAATGTAGCCTGGTTTCAGAATAGAAGTATTCAATCAATGGGAATTGACATGGACATCAAGAACATGAATGAGAAAATACTTAAATATTTGAAACTGACCTCCAACTTTATTTCTAAGGGGGAAAAATCTTAAGATTGGCCTTTTATTTTTCTTTTCAAAACTGACGTTTAAGGTACCGTATTGGTTGTGATTCATCGGCATTCATTGAGGTGATAGAAATAAGTAAATGAATGAAATCCATTAGTTTACCCTGAGTCAATCCCTTAAGCAATAACATACTGTACATGTATTATAATTGTTTAAATGTTTCTCTGTAATTTTAACATAGATTTATTTTGTTTGTTTAAATGTTTGAAACGTTTCGTTCTCTATAATTTTAACATTCTTCGTTATTGGTGTTGTTATTCTGTTTCCACACTGACTGCTAGATGATAAATATCAGATGTCATTGTGTCTGAAATTTACCCAAAGTTTTAATCAAGGACTTCAACTTCAAAACAATTTGTTAAAAAGAAATCCTAGTCTTTTATCTATGTAATTTAATTTAAGGAAAGTTGAGATTTTAGCTTTATAAAGGAACAATAAGCGCCCAATGAAGCTTTACAATCAATCATGTCATAGCCACATTTTTTTCTTGCAATAAATTGTTCATGTTTCTGCCTATTGATTTGTTATAGCTCTTAAACATAAGATTTTAATGGCAACATCGAAATCAATTCTCTTAGTTGCAGGGAGTCAGGCAATTGTCCTTTTTTATGAGCTTTGCCCCCAAAGATTTTGTTTCATTTGTCCGTCATTATTATTTCCACAGGTCCATAGCATCACGGCCCGGAGCGTCCCCAAACAGCAGCTGGAAAAGTTACGTGCAATGAATCAAAGCAGTCCCTCATCAACCTCATTGTCGCCGTCATCGTCATCAACTCATCTCCAAGTCCCGAGCATTGCATCCAAATCATCTGCTGTCTTACAGCTGGCCTCCTCTCCCTCTTCTTCATCATCATCACCATCCTCATCTTCATCCTCGAAGATGACAGTCAAAAGTCTCGTCTCGCCCCACCCTGTACCTGCACAGCGTCAGAGGTCAGCACGAATGACGGAATCAGGGAAGTACGAAGTCCTGGATCCAGGAAAAGAACCTGTGTTAATATACCCCATGCCAGAATCTGCTGACATACAGCTACCACCACAGCCTCATCAACAAACTGGCCATCAAAATAACAACATCAATAACAACAAAAATAATAACAATGGGCAAGCATTGAACTTTAGCCTTTCCTCAAAGAGCGTAAAAGCCCCTGAGCCCCCACCTCAAGGAAGAGCTCAGCCGCTTGTCTCAACCCCCTCTTCCTCATTAGCTCAGCCAAAGAAACCCCCCAGAGCCCAGCCAAGACTTATTGTGCGAAGAGCATCAGAAACGGATGAGGTGAATGAAAGTGCACGAGGGGCACCGAGAATCAAAAGCGGATGCATTTCAGCCAGGGCAGCATTTTGGGAAAGGAAAATCGTCGATGGCAGTCTGGTAGATTCTGGAGAGTTTCCTGATATGGTGGAGGAAAGTGATTCCTGAAGGAAAAATAGAAACTTATCAAATCGAATGTGTCAATTCTGCATTCTACATGACTCAAGTTTTATATTATATTGATATTTATCATGCAAAGTCAGAGTTATTGAACAGCAAAAAGGGTGTTCTTGTGAAATTTTCTGTGAAAATAATTTGCAACTCATCTCCAGTGAGTGTGTTAATCCCTACAGCAAGATCTGTTTTTTCATTTTAAACTTTGTTGTTGTTGGGTTTTTTTTTTAACAATATTAATCTCTTCATTGTGGATTGTGTTTTTTTTCCCCCCTAATTTTTTTTTTTTTTGTATTGGGAAGAGGGGGGGATGAACTGTGAAAACATTTCTGTTCTCAACATTCTCTGAAATACAAATTATCAATTTGCCTTTTTTTTTTTCTTTTTTTTTTTTCTCAGCATGTGAATGTTGACTGCAAATATCTACGGCTGATCAACATGCTAAAATTTTTTGTAAAAAAAAATAAATTTACATCACAAATAATTAAAATATTTTCCATTGTCACTTTCATTAAGGAAACTGTCAATTCCATTAGGAGCTAACATGCATTTAGATCTAGGCAGTACAGTTTGCTTCAGCATGGCTTTGGGTTCAAGGCATTGCACTTGTAACAACAAGGTCCTGAATTCAAGGCTGCGCTACGCCGCGCTGCACCATGGCACTGTTCAGTCCTTGGGAAAGGCTCCTATTTACATACATTTCCTCACCACCATCAGGTGATCTTGAGTACTCTACCATAGAAAGAGTAGGATCTTCTCAATACAATACAGTATGCTAGTATTACTAGAGCAAGTACGCCTGTAGAATGGCTTCATCTTCATAAAGGATTCCACATGGAATTGAGAAGGTATTTTATTGGTAAAGGCCTTTTGGGGAACATCTGTAAAGCACTTTGAGCACATTTAGTGGATTTGGCACTGTATGACAGCTCAGACATAGGAGAATCCATAGATTTTGAATTGGATGTTTGGAATGGAGGGGAAGACCAAAGTGTTTAAATTTTCAAAGCCTTGTGAAGTCAGTCATTGCAATCCATATTATTATATAACTTCTGTAATTAATTATTGTCTAATGATTTTTTTTTGTATTTTTAAAAAGACATTTAATATCAAAGCCTACTGTTTTAAGTACATTGAATGCCACCTCAATACTCATATTAGGGCTAATGTATTCTTGACGTAAATTTATTTATCAAATGTTAATGATTTCCACAGTGTTCATTCCCATATGAGTTGAAATTCTCATTCCTTGATACAATAGTCTTATTTTCATTCCACAAGAAAGTGCTGCCCTATTTTGTTGTTCTCTTCAATCACTGGTACCTAAATGTGAATTTTTACAATTTAAAATTATATTATTATTATGATTGTGATTATCATTATGATTATACTATTATTGTTATAATTATTATTAGTTATTATTATTATTATTATTATTATTAATATACGTACTATTATATCATCATCATCATCAAGGTCTTTCTGTGTTCACATAATTGTCACTGTTATTCATGATCAGAATGTTTAGCATAGGATTTAGGTTGAAGCTGATGGTGAGAACCTTTGGGAAGAAGGATATATTTGCCGAATAAAATGATCATCTGTTTTTGTTTTTAAAAAAATCTTTTTTTTTGTATTTGGTTTTCATGTTGGGTTGTTGTTTTTCCTCATCAGAAAAGGAACTTTACATTCATATAAGTCATTTCTAATATCCTAGCTTAAAAAAAAAAAGCTTGAGAAAAAAAATAAACGTCCCAAGAACTTGCTGTTAACGGTGTTTACAAGCAGGCACAGGCGTGCAAGAGGCACCACAGCTTGATGATTAGAGTCAAGCGAGATTCATGTTCATCACGATCAGCATTTTAATTGGCGACCTGCAGACACAGTCTGGCTCCTTACAATATCTCGGCATTATGTCATTCAGACTGTAGAGTCCAGGTCTGAAAAATGTCTTTGGCACCTAACAGGCTACAAGTTTTGCTCCGAGTATGTGGTAGGGAGTAAAATATCACACCGTAAAGGGTCACCATGAACATGAACATAGTAAAAGAGAGAGTATCAGTACCAGTGACTTGGAAGTTAGACGCCATATTTAAATTCTTTTATCAAGATTTTCCCAGTTGTCAAAACAGCTTCAGAAGTGTTTTTTATGAGTGTAAGGTTATAAATAGTATTGGTTATTGCGTGTGTTTGTTTCTTGTGTTTTTGTTATGAATTTTTGTTTTTTTTTTAGTTTTTGATTATTTGATTTTGTATGCTCTTACATTCATTTCAGTCCAGTAGATTTGAAAAATTATATTGTAAATTGTAAAATAATGTAATGACTACAGCTGAAAGTGAAATTCAATTATTGATTTTTGACTTGATGAAATTAAGGGGTAGGGTAGTTTAATGTGGATGATATATTGTATGTGTATTAAGGAAAACAAAAAATCTGTTCTTCAGTATTGTCCATTACAATTACTGTACTAACATTACAAGTATCTCATTGGTTGTCTGACCCTTAGCTCTAGACTTTAAAATCATTTCTACTTCTTTGACAGTAGAATGGTTAGAGTGTTTCATTGTGTTGTGCAACAGACACAGAAATTTATTCTCTGACCATTACTTAACTATGACAATTTTTGGAAGAGCCATTGATTGATTAAAAGGTGGATGCAGATTTTGTCCCATTGATATTAGTGTCTGGGGGCGCTGTGGCGGAGTGGTAGAGCGTAGGCCTGTGTAGTCCTTGGCGCATCAGGTTCGAATCTCACCACGGACACATGCAAGAAAATTTACCCTAATTGCTTCACTCTACTCAGGTGTTAAATGAGTACCTAGAAAGCAATAGGCTGGTATTGTTGCACTGACTGTTCCCCACTTTGCCGGAGTATGCTTGCTAGCTAGGGGATAAAGTATTGTAAAGCGCTTTGAGACTGTTCACAAAACGGTGAAAAGTGCTATATAAATGCAATATTTATCTTTATCAGTACAATACTTAAAATACTGAAGTTAGGGAATCATGAAGCAGATTTAATTCTGCTCAGCAATTTCTTCTCGGCCTCCAGTCCTATGTATCTGTGATTTTTTCAGCTCTTTACTACATGAACCTTTTCACATCTCCTTAGCTGATAACATGTAGAATAGGATCAGAGTGAAATCTCACCGTGCATGTTGTAGAAGGCAAGGGTTGATTGAGAACTTTTTTGCTCTCATCTGTCATCTGTAAGGTTCTCTTTTTTCGTCCCCAGAAGGGGTAGAGTTTTGGTGGGAGAGGGAACAAGGCATTCATCATGCCTCTCCCCCTCCCCATTTGGATGCAATGCATAACTTAAAAATACTATGGGATCACTTGCAATGTAGATGGACCGAATACACATACTTTTGTACATTCAGGACAGTAGAAATTCTGGGTGGTTATTGTGGTGCAGTTTTGTTGTCAATTTGTTTTTGAGAGGAGATTTTTTTTTTTTTTTTAAATTATTTTTTGCCGTAAATCATCTCTCCATTTAGTTACCTTTATGTTTATTGTTTTTTAATCCCTAGCAAATTCTTTTCCTCATCTGAAAACGGTTTCTGCTACTTCAGATCTCTCTCTTACTTTTAACTAACATATGGTTTTCTTTTTTCCATCGGCGCTGAGATACTCTGGTAGAATTGAAAAGATAAAATAAACACGTTCCATTTTGTGTTGTTTAGTGAAGTTTTTTTTTTTTCGATCCTGCGTTATTGAAAGTGAAGATTTAGCTTCATGCCCTCTATGTAGTGTAGAGGAATGGTGCTTACCTGCTCATCCACAATAGTTCAGATTGATTCATGGCATCACTTGCAAGACAGAATTTATCCTAAATTTTTATGTTCATTGTAACTTTCCATGTTATACTTTTGAAACAAATGTCATTTCTATGGAATGGTAAAACTAAAATGTTGCTACCAGCCCTATCAGTTACCATAGTAGAGGTAGGAACGATTGAATTAAGGACGTCATACCGGTATATTATATGATCCGTTCAAATATATATAACGCATTTGCAATTCAGGTTGAGTTTGAGCAGAGCACACGAATCGTTTATCAGATTTTGTCATTGCATTGGGGAGCTCAGAGTCCTTGATTCATAGTGTATTGTACTGTGCAAAGGTTTGTTCTGACTATACCGGACCAGCACTTGATAAGTCTTATTGCTTGTAAAACACTAAAAGCTGTCATGCATACAGGTGACTTATTTATATTTATATAAAATTTCAATTTTGTATATTCTATATTATATTAAATTATAGTTTTGTACCATTGGCCTTGACATTATATTATTTATTGAAATATTCCCTTGCATACAAAATAAGCCTTGATCATTGCCTTATTATTGTTATTATTATTATTTTTATTATTAACATTATTATTATTATTATTATTAACATTATTATTATTATTATTATTATTATTATTGTTATTATTATTATTAGCACATGGTTAATATCATGATTATTGTTGTCATTATGACTATAACTGTTGTTGTATTTTCTTCAAATTGTTTGTACTTTGAAATCCTCAATTCCAAAAGACAGATGAGGGGCATGGGATATCCATGGCAGTGTCTGCATATACGTTTAACATCTATCAAAACACTGGAAGCCCCTCCAATAGGCTTTGTTTTAAAATTTATTCTTTTATTGTATACGGCCTGTCTCCTTCTCTTTTCATAAATACATGTAAGTGCCTTAATGTTAAAAGTACTGTACGTTGTTTCCCTGCAGGTTGATTAAGGAGACATCAACATTTTCATGAAAGGACACAATTTCATTTCAAAATTTTCTTTGTTTTTAAAATCTTCCATGCGGTAATCTCCTTCAGATAATTCTTTAGGAGACGCTTGGGGTGTCGCCGCCTTACCTCAAATCATGCAAAGTCTGTATTTAATGAATATTCATGTGTTCCTTTTTACTGCATTAGCACCTGCTTTTCAGGCTGGTCCATTGTAAAACAGATGCTCTTAATTTTTTTTTATACACCTAAATACAGTGCAATCTCTGGATAACGACACCCATGAACAATGATGATTCCTGGATAGCGACACTGACCTCTGGTCCTGATTTTTTTGTAGTAGTTATAAAAACCTCCAAATAGCAACATATAATTTAGTAAAGCCCCCGTTTAGCGACATCGATTTAGTCATAATCAGCAGTTGACACCAACGATTGATACAGAAAATCGATCCACACAGGTAACCTTGTTTCAGACCAGCGTCATCTTGTACGCTTTTGCCAATAAAAAATGCTTCTTTTCCGACCAATGAGATGTCCTACTCGAGCCTACTCATAGCCAACGAGATCACTTTGTTACCTACCTAGCCAAGGAAATTGCTTTATCGCTGTTGCCATTGGGTACATAACAAACAATGCTATCGACGAAAGATTCCCCACTCCTCCTTTTTTCCACCATCTTGAAAACAGTGGAATATCAACACCCCTGGATAACGACATAATTTTCCGGTCCTGGGCAATGTCATTATCCAGGGGTTGCACTGTATAAATGGTCATTTTACCATGTGGTAAGGTTTTATATGTTTTATGTTTATTTTATGTCACGTGGTACACTTGCACAGCATGAAAAAAGTGACATATTAATTGTAGGCGTGGGGTCAAGGCAGTCCACTTGTAACCATGAGGTTCTGAGTTCGAATCCAGGCCATGCCTTGAAGCTGTTCAGTCCTTGAGAAAGGCTATTTACAAACATTTTCCCCACCGTACTCAGTTGTCATTGAGTACCTGACCATATGCAGAGGAGGATCCTGACAGTATGCTAGAGCAAGTGCACCTGTAAAATGGCTGCATCTCCAAATGGAGTTGAGAAGGTTGTACAGTGCTTCAAGCACATAGTGGATTTAGCGCCATATAAAAGCTTTAAAAAAAATATTGAAATGTAGTCATATCCTTAATAATTCTCAAGGAATAATATTTGGATGTGGATCTTTTATAAGTGCACTATCGCAATAACAGAGTTCATTTGTTCTTACTTGATTTTCATTAACTGTAAGAAAATGTAAGAATCAATTGATATATATAAAAAGGTATGAAAGTCTTCAAATCTCAAAATATACTTGACTTAAATTTAAAATACCATTCTTAAACACTTTGTTAATGATAAACTTGCATCTGAAATTTTCTTTTTCTTCTTTTCTTGAGCCTTAAATTAAAAT
Source organism: Goniobranchus kuniei (assembly GCA_025770095.1). NCBI lineage: Eukaryota > Metazoa > Mollusca > Gastropoda > Nudibranchia > Chromodorididae > Goniobranchus > Goniobranchus kuniei. The sequence continues at coordinate 1,731 of JAOYNN010038235.1, read as the reverse complement.
CAAAGCACTAAGAAATTTAACAATTCAAAATCCATTTGTTGGAAACTGATAACTTTATAAAGCATTGCTCATCATCAAATGTGAGCTTGTGAGGTTTTTTTTTTTATCCCGTGCTAAATCCACAGTATGTTCGAAGCGCTGTACAAGTGTTCCCCTAGCAGGCACATCCCCAGGGGATATACAGTAAAGTGCAGGACATTTTGCACAACAGTACCAGCTACTAGGGACTCATTTAACACCTGAGTCGAGTGAAGCAATGAGGGTAAATTTTCTCGCTTGAGGAAAAAAGCACAAGTGGTCGCTTGCGGGAATCAAACCTGGGACCTCGTGATCCCAAGCCTTAACCATCTAATGGAGCCATCAGAATCATGATTTGCACTCATAGGCAAAGGTTTTAGTACATTATTTGGAACTAAATGTGTCACTTTCTTCATACTGTCCAGAATTCATCTAGATCGTGGTTGGAAGTTGAATTGTAAATTAAACTGAATGAATGAAAATAGTGACAATTGTATATTGAATTAGTGTAAAAAAGCCACCAAATTTTCAATAGTTTGAATTTCAGATCTGTATGGCCATTTAGTTTTCAGCCTAAAATAGCTAACATATCGATACTACTTTGGAATCTTATGATGAATTTAAAATGGGCCCTGTTTTCTATTTTCATTTCAATTTGCACCAGGGAATCCTGACAGCTGACCTTTTAGGGTGCTGTGATTAGCATGCAGAGGCTCCTACCCCCAAAACCCTGTGAGAGGAACCACAGGACTGAAAAAGCAGAATCTGAAGCAAAAAAGCGGAATCAACATACCATTCTCCGATGCATTAAAGCTAGATCTAGATCTACGTATTGCTTCAATGAAACAATCAAATTCCATTTTTGACTAATTTAGATCTATTCTAAGCCTAGATCTAGTCTATCTATGTAGAAGGTTAAAATGCGGAATATTGGCCATGAGTGCGGAATCACGGAAGATTGATTGATTTCGTGGGATGGTACCGCGAAAAGCAGAAGGGTAGGAGCATCTGAGCATGTCCCAACATTTGTGTAGTTGTTGTCTTTTTTTTATTTTAAAAAAATATTTTGTTTGAACACATTGAGTCAAGAACGTATTGTTCTCCAATAAAAAAAAAGGTTCTTTTTTTTTTTTGTCAACAAGATTATTCTAATCAAAATGGCAGCCAGATAAAGAGTTTAGAATAGCAACGAAAGAAATAAAATGGCTTGTATTCTGGCATTCATTTAAAAGCCTGCCACTCAAAAGAGATAGGATATCCTCAAGGACTAAAGAGCGAGGCCAAAACTTCACACTATACTAATCACAAACAATAAAGAACAGTCATTTCAATGGCCAGAAGGATATAAGTCAGACTGATGCCAGAATGCAACTGATATATCGTTGTAAACGGGAGATCAAGAACTATCTGATCATGTAATCAGATTGAAAATGTTCTAGTTGAGTTGTGTACTACTAGACTAGGCTTATAAATTCAAAATGGCATGTCATCAACAGACTTATGCAAATCAGCATGCAAGTCAAATTAGCATAAGCCAGATTTCTACAGGCAAAAAGACATAAGTCCTACATAAACCATAATTTTCAAGTTAATGAAAATTTACTTCGGCAACATAGTAAGAATGATGCAATGCATCTGCATTTTAAATTCAGTTGCAATTCATACAGAAATAAAACACATTTTATGAAATATCTCAGAAGTATAAAAAATGAC
>JAOYNN010038124.1:0-12571 GCA_025770095.1 Goniobranchus kuniei | reverse complement strand
CCCACCCAATAGGGAGTTGTTGTCCCCCAAAAAAGTCAAAATCAAAGATTCAAAATGAAGGTGTCATAAACTATGATTGATTATCTAGTTCACACTGCTAAAACAGAAATAAGTCAAAGTTTAAAAAAAAATTAATCAACAACAACCAGAATAAGAAATGAAAAAAAAACAAAAACATCTTATTTTATCACAGTTTTAGTTGTATTTTTTTTTTATATTAAAAAACTTTTAATAAAAGTGAAAACAATAAACACACCCACAAGAAAAATAATAAGTATTTCATCAAGGGTGAGAGAAGACATATTTCAGTGTTATTATTATATGTACATCTTCAAGATAATAATAATAATATATGTCCATCTTTTCTTTTCACACATAAGCATGAGCTTAAAATACTGATATCATCTAAACATATTATATTGTGTAAGTATAAGTGTAAGGGGCAGACATCATATTGCATATTCTGTAAAAAAGAATCACAGCAGTCTTCAACATCGTCTTCAGCTCAAAAATTTATAAATTTCACTAGCTACACAATATAAAATTAAAACTGGACGGCATATAGTTTTCTTTGATAAATAACATGACATAAGGAAAACCATAACAGCAGTTAACAAGTTTTGTTTTTTTTAAAATTCAGTATATTATAATATGAAATATTTTCCCCGTACGCAAAGCAACATTTTATATCAGCACATAAAAAACACCAGGACTGTTTTGATGATGCCAAACTAATAACATGATTTTAAACAACCAAATACCCCCCCCCCCCAAAAAAAAACAAACAAACAACAAAAAACAAACAAATCAACAACTCATACACACCCCACCCAAAAACAAAAAAAACCCTACCCAAAACCAATCCCCCCCAAACCCCCCCCCAAAAAAAAACAACAAACAAACCCAAAACAAAAAAAACAACAAAAAACAAACATGCAAAAACAAAAAAAACATGCAAAAACAAACAACCAGATAAAAAATTACAGGAATGAGACAATTTAATAAATAGTTTGTTCCTTTTTTGTGATTCAAACTTACATTGATGTACAAAAAATAGTGACAGCAACAGAGATTGCTTAAGTCAAGGCAATACTGTGAATTTATAAAAAATTATGAACAAAATACTTCAAGAAGTCTTTCAACTATGATACATATATTTCCAAAGCAAAAGTACAGAGCTGTACTTTGAATGAAGTGGCTTTAATAGTCAAGATATCACAGATTAAGACGGCATTCAAAACATTCTAAACTTCCTACATTTACTTAAAGAGACATTGCATTATTTATTTATGGTCAAGCTTGTGATGATAACAATCATAATCAAAATGAACAATGGATAAAAAAAAATTGACTTTAAAACAAGGTGATAGACTTGTCTAATCATCTAATTGGCAAAGCAAAGCCACACCTCTTCGGACCCAGTGTTCTTGTGGTTTGTCAGATGGAATCATCATGCCGATGACGAAATTGGTCGAATGGCCTGTGGTGGACAGAATACCTCGTCTCTCACTAGTTTTGTACACGGGACATCTATAAGCCAATGTCTTTGGCAAATCAGACCGCTTGCAAGGTTTCAGCCACATCTGAAAGAAACCATTAAAAAAAATTGAGGCATTTGGTCTTGGTAAAAAATGTCATGATAAAAAGCTAAGTCATTGTCAAAATAAAAAAAACAACCCCAAAACAAAACAAAAACAAAACACAATTACCAGTACAACAGTAACAAAGATAAAATAAATTGTCTATGTTATAGTTATAATGAGAGAAAACTTTTGATGAGATTTAAAAAGATATATATAGCATTTATATAGCGCTTTCCACCTTTCTACGATCTGTCTACAAACGCTTTACAATACTTTGTCCACTTGCAGGCATACTGCCTGGGGAACTGGGGAGTATACGGTAAAGTGCAGAAGATTCTGCACAACAATGCAAGTCTATTGCTAGGTACTCATTTCACACCTGAGTCGAGTGAATCCATAATTGTAAACTTTCTTGCTTATGGAAAAAAAACCTAGCTCGCAGGAATTGAACATAGGACCTCCCAATCCCAAGCCAAAACCTTAAGCATTGAGCCACCTGTGCCTTAGAAATATGTTGTTATTTCTGACATCTTCAATAATCACAGATCTTCAGCAGATTATGCCAAAGTGCAGTATACAACTTTTTAAAAGTGAATTTGATACTCACAGTGGGCATTGTATCAAATAGTTGTTTAGGGATGGATTCATTTAGTATCTTGTTTTTCCTGTCCCATCTTGCACCATCAACAAATAGACCTTGGACATACACACCTGAAATAAAAAAGACAAGAACCATCAAAAGTCACCAAAAGTTCAGTCTCCCTCAATGTTCCTGCTATCTATTAGAATTTGTTTAAAGCATCTGTTACCACTTAACCTAATTGAAGAATAAAAGAATGATTTAATAACATCTGTTAGCCTAAACAGGGAAAGTTGTAACTTATTATAAATTAATCAAATACCAAAGATGTTCCCCATAAGAAATCTTAAAGATTAATGTAACATTAAAATATTCTTTAAGTGATCAATTCTGAGTGTAAAGTAAGACTTTGTGTGGAAATTATGCTGTCGTTCAAAGTCAATGAGGATCCAGATTTAGTAGATACTTATAAAGCAAAAGTTGAAAACATCTGACTTGGGTTAGACTATGATAAGAATAACAAAACTGATAGGTAAATCTACATTGAAGATCTATCACTTAACCCTGATGTCATAAGGTCTAAATTGATAAGCTTGAGCATTTTTTCTTAATGATCAAAACAATTCCCAAATCAAGAAGAATACTTAATCATGAGGCTAGCATTAACTTCCTCTTCTTCCTAGGTATCCTATCTAGTCTGGAACAGACATTTATGATCATGTTCCTCCACTCAAACCTGTCCTCAGCTAACCCTAGAAGGCTGCTGTTGCTACCAGCCTGTATTGCCCATGAATTAAGACTTTCAATAGGTTAATCTCTGTCTTCCTCTACTGCATTTGCCTTCGACCTTTCCCTGTTATGGTTAGATATTCTAAACCCTTATGGCGGCAAATGTGAACTAAAAATTGTAGTTGTTCTGTCTTATGGTTTTGATTAATGATCTCCCATGATTTCTTCTGATAAACCATATCTCTACTGCTTCTAGCTTTTTTGTTTATTGTCCAACATTGCATCCATATAGTAGTAATGACCATACATATGTTTTCCTTACCCTTATTTTGGTGTTCAGTCTAATGTTTCTGTTTGTCAGTATTGATTTCATATTTTTTAGATTGTATCTTTGGCCATGGCTGTTCTTTTTCTTATTTCACCTATGCATCTACCATCTGAGGTTATGACTATTCTTCTTATAACGTACTATTTGAGGCATTAACATAGAAAAAAGCAACACAAACCATCCTCTGGAGGTGTATCGTAATCTTTATCCTCTAGTACATCATAGTCATAGTCAAGCAAGTCAATGGGAATTGTGAACCTGAAATGAACAAAAAACAAGTGGAAAATGTATCACTAACAGACAGAGGTCTAAAATTGAGCGGGCAAGCAATAGAAAATTCATAATTAAAATTGTGCATCAGTGTCTTTGTCATCATTAACCTTAAAGGCGTTGAAATAATCAAATTTGTAAAATGACAACAAACTCCCTTAATCACAATGCAGTTTAGAACAGAAAGTTTTCAATTTTCCATTGCATTCTACCAGATTTTATGAATTCAAGAAAAACTCCTGTATTAATTAAGAGAACTGACTTCAAAAGATAAGAATAAATAAAAAATGTCTTTCAGCTATTTTATGGTACTTTTGACATACATTATTGCACAGTGCAAATGACCGTGAATTAAATTTTCATGCAATTGTTGTTTCCAAACTGATACTTTACTTCTAGATCTAAGAACAGCTGTACAATTTTAATATGTACCGTAATTTCGGCATTGAAGGCACATACTCATATAAGGCACACCTACTAAGTAAAAAAAACAACAAACTTCTTTTAAGGAATAAAGAATAAGGAATAAGGAAATTTTATTTATCCCCAAGGGAAATTTGCTTTCACAGAGTTGTGTGATCAGGGAAAACAAAAATATATAATATATATAACATAAAAATTTTTAATTCACTATATACGCATACATGTAAATTGCAGTCACATTTGTGGCAACAAAATAATTATTTTATAATGTAGACATAATTATTTCAATTGGCCTATTTTCTTGTATAAGCCGCACTGTCACATACGCCACACCTACAAAGTTAAAAAAAAAAAAAATGCTTTTCAATCTAAGTCACTGTTTCATCAAAACCTTCATCCTCCATATTGCTTTGGAACATACGGTATCACTATCATTCTCACTACCGGTGCTGGCACAGTCGTCTTGCGAGGTGGAGGTTGCTGCAGCTGATGTTGAGGTATGGCTGGCATCTTCATTTTTGTTTATCAAGCTGGCCTTACTAAATCTGTTTATGATCGCTGATGTCTTGATGCCTGATCAGGCAGTCAGGAACCATTGACAGACTTGAGAAAAGGTGCGCAATGAAGAGGACAAAACAATCTGATACAAGCCGCATCCGGCATATAATCGGTTGGCGCGATGCCCAAGGACAAAAATAAAATGGTGGCTTCTTTATCGAAAATTACAGTATTCAATATCAAAATATCCATTTTCTGGTATCGTTTACTTTTAAATGATTGCTGATTTTCATGTACTTTCTGTATACTTTTATTTTGAATGATTGAAGACTCTCAACTTACTTTCTGGCATAGTTTTGCTGTGCGCCTGTCAAGAAAGCCTGGGTGAAGAAGAATCCAGAAATCCAAAACACAGATGGGGCTCCATTTTCATACCAGTCTTGAAGGAACTTGAGACGGGTGATAAAATCGTTGACATAGCTGCCAAGAGGTTTCAGGGATGGGTATGATCTCTTCATCCACATTCCTGGAATCTTACCTTTCAGTATACTCAGAACAACTTCCTCCAGGTCTGCAGACATGACCACCAGACCCTGTAAAGAAGAGGACCAAATAGGTGTAAATGATTGCTTCATGAGGAACAACTATAGGCTCAAGAATAAGAAGAAATAAGAAATAGGCACTAGAACACCATGGGTCACAGTTCAGGAATACACAAAATAAAAAGCGCCTAAAATATAACCTAAAGTTTGAACAGGTTTCGTATATAAGTGGTATTAGATCTAGCAAGTATACTTTCACTCTTTTTCGACTAAACTCTACTCGATACCCACTCTATGTCCTTTCAATGAAAGTTCATAAGATTCTTTCCCCTCCTCATTCATAACAGTTAATTTATAAAACTTCAAGTGCTTTAAGAGTAAATAAGTAAAGTTAGTCCCGTACCCATGGCTGTGTATAGGGGAATTAGGGGTAGAGCCCTAATTATACTAGGCATACGGCATAATGTGGTAGTTTGCCATTGCTTTCCACGCCGACATTACTTTCGCTAAGTCTAGAAAGACCTTGCGACCCATTTATACTGATGGGTGAACAGGGGGCCCCTACAAAAATCCACTGCCGGTTGGGTTCAAACTCGGGCCACCTCGCATGGCAGTCAGCCGCTCTACCAACTGAGCTACAGGGCCACCGCTTTAAGAGGAGAGCATTGAATTCATAATCCCTTCATTAAGATATGTCATAGAACATCAGATCTCATAATCACAATAATAGGCTATATGAAGTTCTAAGATACAACAATCTGAATTAGGTGTGACATCAAACAGTATTGAGAATGGCATAAATTCTTTTATCGAAATGAATGTATGCCCACTTTTCCTTTGGGTTTCAGCCATACAGTTCTGTAATTTGCTGGTCTATTTGTCTGCCATTATGACAGCATAAATCAAAGAGGAGTTTAGAAATTGCCCTTGGCATCCTCCCATCCTTTGCATCAAAGAGGCAAAACTGGCATCAAATGCACAGGTTTTGACAAACCTTATATATTATGTAAATAAGTGAAGTGTGAGCCAGTTTTTTCTTGTGTAATAAATAAAGTGTATACACAGTGAAACAAGTAATTGCCTCCCTCACACTACCCCAATGTTTGTCATACAGTATTATAGCTAATGTTCACCTACCAGCTACAGCCGCTTTGCTCCCCTTCAAAGGCTAACACAAACAAACATGCGCAGACATTCAAGTAAAAAACACATGCAGTGTCCATTACTTGTGTTGTCTCGACCAAGACAAATTCACTTCAACAGACACACACCATCCACCTACACACAAACACTGCCCCATATCTATTCTAAGCCACAATGCTTAAACCAGAATATTTTCAAAAACTGAATTAAAATCATGAGTCCCTAGAACTTGGGTTTAAAAATATTTCATTGCATCTTAATTTAATTTCTAAGAAATTATAATTATCAGAGGATCTTGGGAATAATGGACTTTAGGCTAAACGCTTTGAGACTTAGTCCCCTACTTGAAAACACACCTATTACCTGGCCTCTGGAGCGAAAAGTACTAAAATGCATTTGCATGTTATAATTTGATAAGTGCATGAAAATTAATAAATCCTTTTATGTTAAATTCATGGATGTCACCATTTGTAAAAACACTTTACAACATAAATCAAGCAGTTGATTGGCTGCCTATTTTTAGCTTAAAACATCATTATTTCTCACATCATGCTGATTCCCTAAAATCAGTGAATCCATTATAGTGATCTGAAAGGGAATTCCCTAAAATTTGAGAATACGGTCTGACTGGATTAAAAAGTTTAAAGTTCAAAAGATTTCAACCAATCAGATTAGAACGCATTACAAACCTTGATAGCCTTTTTGATGTCACTAAGGCTCAGACGAACAATGCTTAGCAGCCGGTTGAATCTGACCATCTCTTGTACCAGAACTGTGTTCATACTCTGACTGTAAGAGGTCGGATATTTCCGCAGGGCTGCATTGGTATCATAATTTGGAGGTAGTTTACCTAGAATATCTGTGGCGACTTCATCAACGATATCGTCCGTGGATTTTCCTCCTCCACTGGATGCTCTTGCCTAAAAGTAAGGTCATATAAATTACGTTAGTAAATGTAGATGGGATAGATATTATCATATCCTTTTCTGTTTTCTGTCCCCTTTATGGAATCAATACAATTAATTTCACATATCTCAAAGCATTAATATTTTTGAAAACTTGGAATTAGTATTGGATATGTAAAGGTCTAGCCTATCATATAAATTAAATGGACATTAAATATTTAATTTTTATGTTCTTGCTCTAGTATGATGTTGAAATTTTAGATTTATTTCAAGAAAAGAAAAATAGTAAAAATTGAAAAAAAAAGTCCAAAATGGAAAAAACAATACAAAAAGCAACAAAAATACCTTTTAAAGTCATGTTTTGATTAACATATTTAAGTCCAGAGCAATTTTGCAATTTAGTTTTTCCATGTTTACTGATAAACAATATTAATTTGATGTTTAAAATTTCTTTTCTTTTCAAGCACAAAATCTTGTCATATCATTTAAGTTATACAGTCTGATCTAAGTTTTAATATAATAAGAGGGAATTAAAACATTACTTTCTTTAGTATAAAAATGACTAAAAAGAATTTGAATAACAAAAATGCTTTGAAAAAGTTAACATTGTACATATAAAAAACTGATTCATCAAGCCACTATTAACCTTAATTTAACTGTAAGGAATAACAATAACTAACATCAGCAAATATAAACTTTAACTTTACAAAATGCACCTATGCAGTAATAAAACGCAGGAATTTTGGCTCATTAATTTTGACAACATGGCTGAAACCTGATGGCAGAGTTCAGTAAACAATATTTTGTGTAAGATTCTAACATCTGGATGTCTTGCATTGGTGGCATGCAAAAAGATTTACATTGGAACTTTGAATGTGCACACAATCAAACTTAAAATTGGAAAGAACCAACTAGCTAACAATCTTAATGATTATAACTCTGATGCTCTATGTGTTCAGGAAACAAAAATGCCATCAACTGCATGTGAATCGGATTTGCAGATGTAACGAAAATTAGCTCTGGCCTAAAGTGATAAATTTAATCATTTTTTCAACATATGGTGAAGACAAAAAGCCAGCAAATTTTACAGAGAAATGGAGAAAACGGTAGGAAAGATGGAACAAAGAGTGAACAAAAATTATAAAAACAAAATGCTGAAACATGAAAAAAGCTTGGGAGCGGCATGATTGGATTTTTTGGGAGGGAGCTTTGTCTTCTTTTTCTTTTTTTTTCTTTTTATCTTTAAGTAATTTTAATTTTAAAGGAAGGAGAGTTCTGTGTGAAAACTCTTATGTGAGCTCATTCACACAAATAATGACAATAACATTGTGCAATTACCAATAAGGAGGGAGAATTTTGTATGGTAGAAAGGGAGAAAGTTGTATGATGTTTAAGCACTGACTTTCGACTTATGCATGGACAGCAAATCAAATTATGTTAAATTTGTCCTTTGAAGGAATAAATTTGTGAGTCTATCACATAATCTGAAGAAAAGATTTATCATTTTCTAAATCAATGTATCATTTTTATTACCTGATTTGGTCTTTTGACAGTGCTATTAACAATTACAACAAATCTTTTTTGTTGAATACTGTTGTGATGACAGGAGTACAGATATTTTTTATAAAGTGCTTATTTTTTAGGTGCTTGATAAAGTAAATGATATTTACAAAGACAACATTGTAAAGCTTTGATACAGTAAGAAGAAAAAAAATCAAAGCTGTGAATCCAGTTATAGGAAATACCTAGAAAACAGTAAAGAAAAAAGAGAAAAGTGAGCAACGAATAGATGACAGTTTAAAACGAAATTAAGCCAGCTTACTCAAATGGAAAGAAAATATAAGCTCCTTTCAAGTTTTTATTTCATTCATACAGAGAGTGTCACTAATTATTTTTGAGGACAGATCAGATTTTATCATTTCAATTTGCAACGCATTATATGATGAAGTGATTTACATGAATTTCTCATTTATTCATTTACAATTAACATCATCGAAGCAATGAATAAAAATGCAAGGGAACAAGTGAGACATGCTACTGCTAATTCTGAATTTATTAATTTTCTCAAGATTTCTGTCTTGAACCACAAACAGCCAAAATGAAAAGGATGAGCTTTAGCAAATGATTGGCAACTAAAGAGTAAATGAAAGAAATTTTCTTCTTCTTCTTCATCGTCTTCTTTGTAATAGAGATGTAAAAGAGTTATAGTCCATTTTTGCAAATGTCCTGGTGCATTGTTTGAGGACACAATTATACAATGACAAAAGGCTTCAACAGATTGAGAATTTGTCTCTGGTTTGAGAGAAGGAACCACTGTTGATGATGGTTTAAAAAAAAGGTACTTTATTGTTTGTGCCAAAATGGTAGGATATACCCATACAACAGGAGAACATAAAAATAAACATTTTCTTTGAAGTTGATACTTTTTCTTCTTCAAATATTCCAACTGATAAACTCTGATGTTGGCAAACAACTGGGAAATGGTTGCAAGACTATAAACATGATGATAATAAAATTATTTCTAAATAAGAAGATTTTGTGTGGGAAGGGTATAACTGTAATACAAATGTTGAGGTTTTATATTAGTAAGAAGGACAAAAAGAGGTTATAACTGTAATATAAATGTTGAGTTTTGATATTAGTAAGAAGGATAAAAAGAGGTTATAACTGTAATATAAATGTTGAGGTTTGATATTAGTAAGAAGGGTAAAAAGGGTTTATAACTGAAATACATATGCTGAAATGTTATGTTAGTAAGAAGGATAAGTGGTTATTGGTAAATGCATGCTCAGAAATGTGCAGTTTTTCAAAAGCCAAGAAAACTATAAGAACCAGTTTACAAATAAAGTTAAGTCTTACCCGTTTCTAAAAGCAGTGAATTTCACACCAACATCAATGAAAAAACATGTGTTGCCACAACCGTGATAGGTGTGATGGTTTTGACGTTTTGAAGTGATGACAGTGATGATAGAATTAATAAAATAGATAAAAGTGAAACTTGTAACTCTAAATGTACTAAAATCCCATAAAAATTTTTTTTCCATATTGTATATCGCCACTACCAAAAAAGATACATAAAAATAAAGGTCCAATAATAAATGAAGTAGGCCTAGCTATAGTGTCTTTGGGTAAGCTATGTATTAATAGTGGAGTCCATATAAGATAAACTCCGTTAAGATAACATCTCTTTTAAGATAACAATTTGTTCCCTCCACATTTTTTCTCTTTCTACATGTCTGCTAATCAGGTCTAAGTGAAATAAATGTGAATTTCTCTCCATCTGCTTAAAATAAGGTTTCTTTGTCATCATGACTTCTCTTTCCATACATGAGCATCCAAAAGTAAGTGGGTCATGGGTTTTGCATGCCTGTAAGGCCATTTCTTGCTGGTATTCTCCCTCATCACTCATTCCTTGAAAACCTTTCCTCTTCCTTTAAAGGAAGCAAAGGTCGTGAAGCCTCATTAGATCTAGATCTAGGTCACCAGGCTTTTACAGGTTCCTCCTTTTGAATGAAGTGGTTCTTTCACTCGGAAATGATTAAGATAAAGATTCTTGCACGATACAAATGTCCTCTTTTGTATAAATACTTTTGTTTATACATGCTCCACCTACACTGCCATTTCAGTTGGGTATATTTTCTTGTTTTTTTTTGTCACAACAATACCTAGTGTGATATTCACCTAGAGAGCAAAAATTCTTTTACATATCAAAAATTCATATCAAAGTCAAAGCAGGAAAAATTCAGCTCAAAGTGATCATTATTATGAGTAGTAAGTCTTCAAAGAAAAAAAAAGTGACCCAAAAAAAACAACATTTTTTATCAAAACTACAGAAAATGTGGCAAAAGAGAACAAATCTGGATTAAAAATTATAATGTAGCCTTCATCTCATGAACTCTTGGCAAAGAGCATTCAGCTACCCTATGGCAAAATAGAAGGAATGGAGGCTGAATTTCACCCCTGGAAAATATTTTTTCAATCAGGCATGAAATTGTGACATTACTTTATGTTAACTTCCTCCTATTCTGTCAAAAGTTTTGGGACATGACACAGAATGTCGTGTCTTAGCTTGACTCCTTCAAGGTATATCATGAATGTTGGCCTCTGGGAGGAGATTTTTATGTCCCCAACCCTTCAACAATGACCAATAAAGAAGTCTGTCTATAGCTAAAGTGAAACCAAATTGTAGAAGACATACTTTGATAAAATCTGTTGACTGGCATATGAAAAAATAAAACGGATAGAAAGAAGAAACAGGAGAGAGAAGATGTAAAATTGCATAATTAAGTAAACAGGAAAAGGTAAAGTTAAAAAAAATAGCCTTGTGGGCTTCCTCAATTTCATTATCATTATTATGCACTTAGAAGCTGCCATTAAATTACTCCAAAAATTTATTTAAAAAGCAGCTATTAGAATATACTACATATATTGTGTATTATCATAAACAGAAACAAACAAAAAAACCCAACAAAAAATAAATTCATATTGAGAGACAACAGCACAACCATAGATGAGCTCTTTCCCTAAAACAACACATTTTAATATTTTTCCCCCCCTTTTTCCTTAAAAAAATAAAGGTGATGATATTATGATAACATCAAACTTCTGTTCACAGTACAAAACATGTAGTAAATTAAGTGCAAGTATTTAAACTGTGTGCCCATACATAACCTAGAACTAAAAATATTATAGGATCACAAACTTCACTCACACAAAATACAACCACTTCACTAGGTTACAGCAACAACAGATGCCATGCTGTCATCTTCTTAACTATGTGAAGAGTATATTTCGTACAAGGGGAGCAGGATTTGTGCTTTTTTTTTCTTTTTTCTACAGATTACAACACATCCATATGCGTCCGCATGATATGATATTTCATATCTTGATCTGGAATCCACTGTGAACAATCACGCAAGGGGGTACACTAATGACATTTTCTGTTTTAATTTCCTCACTTACAGGGATAGGACCATTCACAGTTGTAGGTTCATCTTGTGCCTTATAGTTGGTTGGACATTACAGCATCAGCATTAAATATAATATATATGAATTTTAAATCACTGCTATAGCTTTTTTCATAGGTATACATTGTATGGACAAATCGATACAAATAAAATCAAAATGAAAACAAGAAATTACCTTTTTCAATACAGTTAATGAAAATATATGCGTCTTTAAAAACATTGGATATGAACAGGAAAGAAAATTGTTAATTGATTTCGAGACTGTAACTTCTCTTATATAAATTGAACAAAACCCCAACAAAATACCTCTCCTTCACTCACAATACACGAACAATTCAACAAAAAAACCCAACAAAACAAACAATGACGGTCTTTTAGAACACAAATAATATCCCAAATGCCTCCTTTCTATTAATAATATGACGGTCTTTTAAACACAAATAATATCCCAAATGCCTCCTTTCTGTTAATAATATGACGGTCTTTTAGAACACAAACAATATCCGAAATGCCTCCTTTCTGTTAATAATATGACGGTCTTTTAGAACACAAATAATACCCCAAATGCCTCCTTTCTGTTAATAATATGACGGTCTTTTAGAA
>JAOYNN010038013.1:0-12573 GCA_025770095.1 Goniobranchus kuniei | reverse complement strand
TCTCTCTCTCTCTCTCTCTCTCTCTCTCTCTCTCTCTCTCTCTCTCTCTCTCTCTCTCTCCCTCTCTCTCTCTCACAAACACACACACAAAATATACGGCCTACACTGTTCCCATTGTTTACAAACAGATGTACACACACAGGCTGCAATACACAAGCATGAGATCACCGAAAATACCAACATCACACGAGGTGCCTAGCCTCAAGGCTGTCCTGAAACAGGCCTAGGCCAATAGGCCTGAAAGACCTACCAGTAACAATAAATTAGACCAAAGCAAATCTTCTGCAATCTCTTATGTCAACTTTCTCTCTTTACTCAACCTGATTTCAATATTTCCAGCAATGTCGACTTATGCGGGTTCTATTGTATTTCCCAGTGTAAATCATTTGTTTCATTGCATGACCTTATAAGACTTTTCAGCAAATTTAATATTTTTAGTCTCCTAGCAATGTGTAACCAAGGCTGAGTCAAAAGTTTCACATTTCTCTACTTGTGTATAAGACCAGCTTTATTCTGTACACTTTTGTATTGTACGTTTTAGTCTCTACTTTGTGAACAAAGGACTACATTGATGCTTTATTCTGTACACTTTTGTATTGTACGTTTTAGTCTCTGCTTTGTGAACAAATGACTAAATTGATAAATGCCCTTTTGTTCCTCTCCCTGTCTCAAGCCTGAGAAAATTAGGGGTTAATAATTGATTCAGAAAGGAAGAAAATCCTATTAAACTCATGTCATTTGTATTAACTTGCCTCTCCATGACTCATTCTGGCCTCTTTTCAGACTATGTTTCTTAACACGGTCTATCTTAAAATACTCCCTTTTTGAACTCATTCGTGGCAGACTTGGGGTTAATATTATCATACACATCCAAACCATGTTTTCCTTCCTTGGATTATGAAATGAACAATTTCCATAGATCCTAATGAACACATTGATGGAATATCACAAGAACAAGATTTTAAAATAACAAAACAAAACAATCCAGTCCATTCCACTTCTCAAGGTCAGGAAAAGGAAACAATTTCATGAACTAGGAACCACAAATTTAATGAATCAGGAAGCAATTTCATGAACCAGGAAACAATTTCATGAACGAAGAAACGATTTCATGAACCAGAATGCAGTTTCATGAAACCATACTGACACCTCTTAAATGCTCCAAGTACATTTCAGATATATGGCAAATCTCAAAAAGTTTAGGTTTTTTGAATCTATTGTCCTTCCAAAGCTAAAAGTAGATCTATCTTCAATTTTTCATGGTGGCCCACAACATAAAAGCAAGTTCGAGAAATGATTTGCTTCAGGCTGAATGCACCACGGCAACGGTGTCAAAAATGGAGGGAATATGAGCTGGCTTATTTACATATCTGTTCCCATTACACTGGCTTCTTGGTTTATTTGTTGCCATCACAACTAATTTAAAATGCAAAGCACTGGTAATATAATGTGGGGAGAGGAACATGGAGAATATTTTACCATAGAGAAAGCATGCACTTGTAGATTAACTTGTTAAACTGATAACACTTTCCCCTTTTGACGGCTACAAAGTAAGCTAGAAAAGTTAAGCCTTGTTTGAAAAGTATAGTGTATTGAAATTGAATTTTGTTTTTTTTGCATGAAGCGGGCACATGGGTGACAGACTGCATAGAGACACTAACGTCACCTAGTGGAATCACGTTCCTGACAAAATACTATATATTACTCAAATTGGTAAGAAGCGATTACATTTTCAAAATCAGCATATCAAAATTAACAAAATCTCAATGCCAACAATCCGTTCAAACACGTTCTTTAAAATACTATTCAGGAAAATACAAGCTTTTACTGTGTGCCCCTCATGCCAGATTGAATCCAAACACATGTATTTTGAATCTGAAGAGTTCTCTGTTCTACTAGTGGACATATCATATCGTATCAAAATATTGATACAATATCTTTGTATCAAAGCAGCTTGTACAATATCAACATTTCAATATCTCCGAACAATGCATTTCGGGATGAAACAAGGAAAACTAAACTATCAGGGATGTGAATGGGTGTCAGAAAAATACTAGGAAAATTTTTAACTGAGTGTTATGTAATCTATGTTGGTTCTGTCCAGAAAGCCATCCCAGGATGACATTATTTTTTCATGTTATCTAGAATATTACATACATACATATCCACCCAAATGCCAAGCCAATTGCAGTAAATAATGTTTACACAGAATCCACAACATTTAAAACCTTTTAGATGACAAGAATTGATCCAGGCCTAAGCCTACAAAGGCTGTTACTGTTATTCCATATGTTGGTGCCCTGTCTCACCTACGCTCATTTTTAACACCAACCCCTTTACTATTGACCCCTACACGGACACAATAGAGATTAGGTTACCCCTTGGTAGGCCTCCCTTGAGTGGCACCAACATTTGGAATAACACCCCCAACAAACTATAGTATAGGACTAGAGGCCTAATAAATTGGTATTATATTACTTAAACACCTTACGAGGATTGCGTCTTTTCAATTTCATATTCTTATGCAATTTCATGTGCTGAACACGAAAATGATAGTTAAATGTTGCGCTGATGCACCAAAGGACTAACTATAACATCAACTTTTTATGCGAAATTCATGCTTTTGTTTTTACAGCATTTTTTAGAAACCTATACAGCTCAACTTTGAAGCTGAGGAGATAGCCATAAAGCTAGAGTTAGTTCAGTCCAACATTTTAAAGTCAAAAACAATTTTGGAAAAAAAAAAGCTTGGAAAAAATGTGCATATTGTCACTTCATGTTGGTAACCTCCATTATGATATGTTGGCTTTTTCTTTTTAAAAAAAAACATTGTTTGGTTCAAGGAGAAATTTGAACATTTGCTGCCACTTTTATTTAAGTCAAATTTGTCTCATTATTTCCCATGGGCTGCTATCTGATGTATGTGCTTTTTGTAAGTTCAAGCACATGCATGGGAGTTTGTTTCTTTAGTTGGTGTCTATGGTTATTATGATTTAGGTGAACTTGGAACTGTGGGGAAGTGTATTGGAAAATGGAAGAGGGTGGACAGGTTGAAAGGAGTAAAGTAGAGTACAGAGATATAAACCAGAACCGAATTGAGGCACAGCTCTTTTACAGATAAATTGTAAAATGCAGACAGGTGAGATTTTATTAATTATGATCAACAGTTCAGTTACAGTAGAGAACACACAGGCTTTTGTAATGTACTATAAAGAAGCAACCAACTGGACGTGGCAGAAATATGAAGCTTTGTATTTTCATTGTGTGTAACGAGGTTGTACAATAAAGGAACATTGGTGCACATTGGTGGGCATAGTCAGGTAGGCAGGCTTTGAGATAAAAATGAAAGAGCCAGATGAGAGTTTTGGTATATTGAGAAGAGAGATGATAAAGATGGCACTGCCAGATAAAAGTGGAAGATAATGGCATAGAGAAGGTATGTGGATGAAACGCAGGAAGAGGCGGTGGTCATTGATATGCAGACAAGGAAATGCTCAAGAGGGCGGGAATTAAGGAAGTGTTAAACAGAGCTGTTTTAAGACAGAAAGTTTTGCCATGGTCACACCTGACCGAAAAAGCCAAAAATGAAAAAGATTGTGTGGGTCACAATACTCTAATATTCATGTAGAAGTTACGATGCCTTCTATTATGGACTCATATGCGAGCAAAGCGAGCGTCCACCCCCCAACCGGGGATGCGAGCCCACGCGCAGAAGAGATCTTCTACGCGCATTGATATCGGACTGCACGTATTGTGAGAATCCTACTGACAGTGCGTCACCATGAAAAGGTGTAAAATTATAAATTTACCAATAAATCTAGACTAGATATAGATTTAGGCTATGTAGATTTGAATTCTAGCAACTCATCCTAAGCTTAGACCTACCACCACCATTTTGTGGGCCTACTACCTAGAATATAGATCTACTCTAGATCTAGATCTGTAGGCTATTCTACTCAGTAAACCTTTTCCCTTTTTATCCAATAGTAGAGATTCAGTTTGGAGCTGATGCATAGAAAAGGCAACTTCAGCTAATTATCGTATATATAATAACACTTGCAGCCCATTTCTTGTTTTTGGCCTAGCTTTTTAATCTACATCTAACAGCTCACAGTCAGTTTAAGTCCTAAACCTTCTAGCCCCTATAGTACAAGCATACAAGAGCTGCTTTTATTTTCACGAGTCTCAAGACAAGCCTAGCCGAGATTTACGAACTGTTCAGCACAGTTGTACAAAATGCCTACCTCGTTAATCCATCGGAATCAAGTTTTTCACACTTCTAGATCTACATCTAGATGTTGTAGATTTCGGCCGTCCCATTCTGACAAAACATTCCCACTTGAATCTTCTTTTCAAATTTCACCCCCATTGCCGATCAACGACATAAACACAGGGCGTCGCCATTTTTTTCGTAATAATCAGTCTCAGAACTCTTCACCAAGCATAGCAAATCAAAATACTCGATACTGCTGTTGTATCCGCTAGGCCCTAGGCCTATGCCTTAAGAGCTTGGCCTATCTGGTCTGAATTGAAATCGTGCAAACCGATTTCGAGACTGTGCAATATTTCCTAGTCTTCCACTAGGAAAGCATCGTATGCTAAGCCCAGCAAAAAACACCCGTCTCCTTCCTAGCCATCCACTAGGAAAAAATTATCTGCTTCAGACTTCTTAGCTGCCTATGGAGCAATGTGAGAGCACTCATTGGGTCCTATGGGCCCAGATTGTAGGCTAGGACTAGGCCAATACTTAGTGACCCCGACTTCATTGGCGATTACATTAGGCCTATTACATTGTAGGCCTAGTTGTAGAGATACAAAATTTGATGTTGGATTTTAATCAGTTTAAGTATGGGACTGCAATTTTATTATTGAAGAGGCTTGTAACTTGACGTTTTGGTACTTGAAACACAAACATGCACAATTGCGCTGATATTTTGTTGTTGTTTTTTTTGCCTAGGAATTCCTAGAAACTAGGAAAGATTTGCATAGCTGGACTTCTACCGCCTTGTGAGGTAAATTCTAATAACTTCTGTTCATGCAGCCAATTTTGTATTGAGCTGTTGGCTTCAACTTGAAAGCTTAACTGTACCTGAATTGCTGGGTTGAAAGTAAAGAAGCCAACAAACATAATGAGAAATTCTGAGATCAAATTCTTTGTAATAGACCAGCCTTCTTTGCTCAGACCTGAAAAGAGAAAAGAAATGCTGTAAGTTCATAGCATACCAGATAATCTACTGTGAACCACTACTGAGAATCAAAAATTGTCATGGCAAATGTAAATGGCTTTCACTAGAAATGGAAATAATCATGTATGATATTCTCATCATAAACAAAACAGTGGTTTAATGAAAAAAATGTTATTTAAAAAAAATATAGGAAATTGCAATTCTTATATGAACATGGATTATCTTGAGGAGGTAAATCATTATGTTTACGACAATAAAGAAGGAGTAACAATAATAGAGAGAAGATTGGCCCTTGCTACAAACAAGATAGTGAAAATGATCAATCTAGACCCGGACAGGGCAAGCAAAACATAACTTAAGATATTAAGAGTATACATTTATACAAAGTTGAAGAGCAAGCATATTTGGCATTAGAATGCTTCAGATGCCACATCCAGGTAAGAGGAGAAGAAAGTGACCTAGCTAAAGTATACGGATGGAATTAAGGAAGATTTTGTCCAAGTCTCTAATCACTTAAGTCAGAAATTGGGTGATGATATTTTTGGCTTTTTTTGACTAGAATGGTGTGTCCCCCATCTCCTCTATGAATCCTACCTGCAAGTCTCTGAAAGTGCAAGTCTGTAAATATTTAAAGTGGAGGTGGGGGACACTTATTCTAGTCAAATAAAGCCAGAAACGCCATGATTCAATTTTTGACTTACACATTTAGAAACTAACAGGGATGATATGATGACAGTTGGTGCGAATGAGATTGACATGTTGAGCAGGTGTATTATTTTATCATCACCTGGATAGCTCGTTCTGGTGTACAGATGTGTGCAAAAGTGAAGAGTGTAATCCTCAGTGAATAAGTCATTGTTTTTATATGTCATTATATCTGTATGTAATGATTCAATGTATTTATGTGTCTTCATTGATCACTTTAGATCTCTTGTACCACCATCAACAAGAATGACTCAATAATTCTTAATACTGAAATCCCTTTATCATCACACAGTGTAGTTTCTTCTGGGTGTGTGGATGTGCGCGGAAGTGAGAAGTGTAATCTTAAGTGTTAAGTTTTGTGTATTTATATAACAATTTTATGATTCAATGTATTCATGTATAATCATATACGTATCTATTGATTCATTGTATCCATGTGTCTTCAATGACCAAATTTCCTTGTAAAAGGATGAATAAAGGTTATCTAATTTGATCTTAATAGAGATGGAAGATCAGCTGAAATGACTCCTAACAGTATGAGCTGAAATAAGTACAAGAAGATTGTCTTTTGAATGAGGCATAGTTTGTGATGGAACATAAGTTCCAATGTCAACCCTAATCCCTATCCCTAAATTTGCTTATTTTTAAAATGGTTTAATAATTATTTGTCAACTTTTAGCTTCGACCTTCCCCCTATATCTGCCTCAAATTGGTATGAAACATGTCTCCAAGCTACAATTCCTACCCTCTCTCCCACAAAAAATAAAAAAGTAAAATGCATTACTCTCTAGTACGCAAACCGACAACTCATTATCTCTTTCATCTACAGTTATTTATTTCTTATTTACCTCATCATCTCATACAAGCTCACAATGTATTAAACTGAATTTGTGAAACGCCACCTTGACAAAAGTTGAACAAAATAACATTTTATTCATTGATTCCTGCATTTTGAGTAACACATAAATATAACAATTTATGAAACAATTTTGTCCAAACCTATATTTTGATTTATCTCTTACAAAATAACGTTGTTTCCTGTCAGATGAATTCAAAGCCTTTCAAGACTAAATGAAATCTTAATCTTAATATAAATGTCATATCCTCCAACTCAAGAAAAGTATCTCCACGTTTTAGAAAGGTTTTTATTGTGATTATTTTAATTTGTGCTGACCAAATTCTTGTCTTCTTGCTAAGATTCAGAAGGCCAACAGTCATGGGCTGGAGTTAAATTAGGACAAAAGCTCCTTCCTTCTGGGATCTGATTATTTGTATTGCAATACAACAGAGCCTTGGTTTGTCAAAACAAAATGAAATGACATATAGCATAATATATACATGACTATTAAACACATAGACATATACCTTGTGCAATGCGAAATTTTACATCAAGATGGACAGGCGTTGAAACAACTGATTTTGTAAGCACCAACACATTTTCCACTCCAATGACCACCACCAGATAGGGAAAGATCTCACTAAACATTTGAAAAGGAGTTGGGAAAAACAAAGATCAATTAATTTGATAATTAAGTAACACATATGCACACTAATAACTTAAAGTTCAGAGAACTTTTTTTTTCATGATACCATTATCTTTTGCTTTTAACATTGCATGAAACATACATTTTAAAGCAAAGTTCAGATATATCTGGAGATCACGTAAATTAATGATCTTTGCCCAACAGTTGTAAAACTCTAGTTTTGTTTTTTGTAGCCTCATATTAGGCTTCAAATTTCCTGGAAAGAATTATCTTTAATAGATGTGGATCCCTGGAATCAAGCACATTATCAGATGTCTTATCCAATAGATCTACTATCATGACTATAATCATGAAAACTTACAGTTGGACAGCCAAGTCACAGAACTTTTGAAAGGGTTATGGTAATGTATGAGGCAGACAATTTCATAAGTCATTAATTGATTGATTTTTAACCTCAGAATTTTTTTTTCTTTTGTAGAAATGCTGAATATAAAAATATTACTCACCTTCCATTCAGGGTAGGTGTAAGGCCAAACAAAGTACAAATGCTTACTGACATCAGAAGACTTGCCAAAACTGTTAACACTGCACTTATAGCCAGACCAATTTTGGACTTGACCATGTCAATTTTACCTGCGATCATTGGATATATAACATTTCAGTGAATGAAACCAATACAGTCTTCTTCTTTTATGTATGTCCATGCAACTTAAGAATACATTCAAAAGCAATATCAATGCTTAAAAAAAAAACAATAAAAGACATGACTTCTTCTTCTCCTAAATCTTAACCTTTGGATTACAAAAACAAAACAAAACAAAACAACAAATAAACAACTGACATCATATAGTGCAGTAGGGATGCATTAAATTATGTAATCATTTTTTTACTATGTGGCATGATGATTTTAAAAAAATGCATAGTCCATGAAATAAATTCAAGTAAAGTTTGACTGAAAAGGTATGACAATCCACTAGGAAAACTAGCTTCTTCACCCATTAATAATTGTTTACTATCTAAGGATGAAAAACTCTCCTCAACTCACGGACGGAAAAATATAGGTAAAGTAGAAGAACGAAGTAGATAACCAACAACGGCGTATACTCCACAAAGTAGTTGTCCTCCTTAAAGTACACATGTACCAAATCTTCAATTTTTGAATTGTTGACTTTATTAGTAGAATCCTGGTGTCTGCTTTCCAACTTCAGTTTCAAGGCAGACAAAAAACTGAAAATATTAACAGGGAATAAAACAAAACAATGAAACAAAGTTTGATGAGGAAAACTGAAATTGTTTATGCAAAAATTACAAGCCGGCTGTATTTTTAATCTTTCTACTTCTCTTTTGAGTTAAAAGATCTGGTAATCAAAGATTTGATGTATGCTCTTGTTTGTAAAAAAAATGATGGAAGCAAACGATAAAGATATCACATAATTCATTAACTCTAAAAATAGTTAACCTTTCCTCAGATTACAGCAAACACCAAAACGCAAGTGTTCAAATCAAACATCTGAATGCATTGGTACTTTTCTCTATTATGTGCAGTTCTGCCACTTAGAGTAATTGATGCAATCCATTCTTAAATCAGGCGTCCATCTCCTTTTTGATATCCTCCTCCTCTTTTTTGTCCACTGTATCTTTCATAAAACACATCTATGCTGTATGTCTTTTTATATGCTTAAAGTATTCAAGCTTACTGGCACAGATATTGAACATTTGTAAGAAACACTTTCTTAAGTTGGCCATTCAGTGATTGTTCAATTTTACCCTGTCCTAAAATCCAAGCGAAGCCGGACATCCCAACTAGTTCCTTGTAAAAAAAAACAAAACACAAAATAGATTGAGTAAAAATTAATGTATTTCTTACTGCCACCATCAATAAGGTGTCTATTGTAGCAGTAGCTGGGATAATTTCAGAAACACTCTGCAATCAAGTACCCTCAGACACAGAGGAAAAAAATGTAGGTAGTTAAAATCAATCACGTGCATTGATAGTAATACTCAGTCGGAGTTAGTCAATGTGTATGAAGAAGAAGAAGAAGAAGAAGAAGAAGAAGAAGAAGATGAAGGAAGAGGAGGAGGAGGAGGAAGAGAAAAAAAATTAAGGACTAACATTCATTGTTTGTTGATCTATTGTGACTTATGTCCAGTACCCCGATGGAGATGACTCAAGGGATACTGTCATTAAGTCTACACTTGGATAAATTTTCAAACTCGTTCCATTTAACCTAATCCATGTTATAGTGGGCCTACATTAGAGAAAGAAGACGAAGAAGAAGAATAAAAAGAAGAAGAAAAAGATGCAATCGTAGGAGAAAGACGAAGAATAAGTGGTAGGAGGAAGAGGAGGAGGGGGAAGAAGAGGAGGAGGGGGAAGAAGAAGACGAAGAGGAAGAAGAGGAGCAGGAGAAAAAGAAAAAGATGAAGAAGGGAGACTGCCATTCACAATGCAATTCAACTATCCCCTCTGATATCTGTGTGCGTAAAGGGTGTGAGATTAAGCCTCTTGTTTGGTCTTGTTGAACAACCAGACATCGCTGTCAAAGTCAGTCACTATGCCATTACTATCCACTTTTATTCTCTATTTGGACAAAATCTTATAAGTTTGAAAGAAAGGTTCTATAAAACATATAAGAATGTGCTTACCCTGGGTCATATTTCTTGAGAATAATTGTGATGGCATAAGATATGACTCTTTGTCTGTTTCGAATGTAATACTTAGTTATACCAGTAAACTTCCAAGGCATTCCAAAAAGCAGATCTGTAGTGACACAAAAGTGGAAGGTTTACATATGGAACTCTTTGTGAAAAACAAACCAATTCACACTGTAATTCATATACACCCATATATCAAATTCAGTAATTTTGTTGAATGATGCAGTATTCCAATTCCTACTTACCACAATGTTGACACATTCAAGGTGTCAGATGACAATATTAGCCAGTTCACCTATTCTTCCTAATAAAATGTCTCAAATACAAGCTACATGAGAAAAAATAAAATTCTAAGCCATTCCTAAGGGGAATTGAACGGATAAGCAAACAAAGACAATTATATCCAGTTGCTTTCATTTAAAAAAGCATGGGTGGGAGTTTTGAGTCAGTGCATGGAGAACAAGCGGGTGTGATTCTGGCAGTGCCAAGCCTGAAGTTAAGTCCTTTCTTTGCAAAAGCATTTCACATAAATGTTCCTCATCCATGTAAGTTTAAAATGGATAGAAACATATCTCAAAATGAAACCTGAAACAACAGGCACCTTGTTTCATTGCTTACTCAACTCATTACCAGAAAAGCACAGAAGGAATATCGTTTCATTCATGCCTTGATGGCTGCATAAAGAATTCAGTTAATTTTATTTTTCAAAATTATAACCCAGCACTGTCAACAAAAAGTCTTCTTGTTTCAACTATGCTAAAGCATTCAACTGCACCAGCAGGATATGAGTGCTTTATACTTCAAATGAAAATATGCATAGTTAGATAAGTCTTGTTTAGAAATAATCATAAAAAGACATTACCTTTACCACAATTTTTGGGACTATAAACCACACCTTTTTGTCCAACTTGTTACTTATGGTCCGATACGGCTAATGTAGGATTTTTTTTTTCTTTTGAGTGATCGTCGTTCTGTCAACTCAAGTGTTAAATGTTCACTAAAACAAATTGTTTATATTTGTAACATAACAGAATACAGGGGTCATAGCACTCAAGACTTACAATTTTCTAGGAGATTCTAGGAGGTTTTCAAGGAGATATTCTCTAAATTCTACGTCTTCGTAGTGGTCTGTACAAAGTTTAGCATCAAGCAGCTAGACTAAATTCTAATCAATAGAATAACAGACTGCACTATAATGGAGAATTCACACCTACCGGTGCTCATAATTCATTCTCCTGTCAATGCCATGTGTACATTTGTACTTTACCCTGTACTTCATACGTCGCTGAGTTTGTAACACACCAAAACTATGAAAGAAATTGTCACAAGTTACCAACTGGTATTTTAATTCTTTCAAGTCCTGTGGCTTTAAGTCCAGCAAAGCTTATCTTAGGATAAAGAAGCTTTTCTTTTAAAAATCAGGAGGTGCGGCTTATAATCTGGAGCAACTTACTGTCTTAAAATTACTGTATTTCAATAAAAATTATAACCCCATGTTCTACTAGAGCAACTGCACCATGATGGATATGAGTACTTTACATTTTAAATGAAAATGTATCTGGTACAGACAAGATTTGTTTAAAGATAAACATATTTTTTTCTATTCATTGTAGGATCATGCATCAATATTCAAACTACAAAATCATGAACAGAAGGATCAAGTGACCTTTTACAGTAGGTGGACTCTCTACAACTTGGCCATATCTCTTGTACAAAGTTTTGATGAAGTCAGTATCCTTGAAAAAGCTGTGAAGATTAAAAAAAAAAAACTACTTTGAAAATGCAATGTTGACGTTTTCCTAAATAAAGTTTAAAAACTCAGAACCCAATGCCATTAAGGCCTTCAAAATGAAAATCACACATACACACAAAAAACAACAAAAAAAAACAACACAAAAACAACCTACTGTCATCAAGGCCTTTAAAGTGACAAAAAATACTCTTACTTAAATGACAAGAGATGTTCTGTCATGCAGAATCTTTATAATAATTACATTCATTGTTTAAATACAATTCCCCAAGCATTGTCCTGTTGATTTTAACTACTATTAAAAAATTAAACCTTTGGACCCATCCCTCACATGCCTGAGCTCCTGACATAAATATTTCAAAACATACACATCTGTACAGAAAAGTTTGACATCGTAACGCTCACGATGTTATTAACAATGGGCCTAATTTGGATTCCTGTTTTCAATGCCAGTTACTTCAACATTTTAGCAACACCCATAAAATACTTACCTCTCTGAATTTTCAGCCCAAAAGTTAGCAGGGGAAAGAATGAGACAGGAATAGTCTGGCAAAATTCCTTTAAGATGATGGCTGTTGATAGGCTCTGATATTCTGTAGCAAATGTCATCTAAAGTCCTTTCCTGTGATCTGTGGGGTAAAAAGTAGGAATCAAAAGGTGTACATCACTTCAAAATATAGTATAGGATTTAATACATTCATGTTTTGAATACATGAAAATACATAGAAACATAGAGGTATACTGATGTTTTCATTTGATAGAGCCAATTATGAAAAATGTTCGAAAATTCCCC
>JAOYNN010037902.1:0-12573 GCA_025770095.1 Goniobranchus kuniei | reverse complement strand
TCTCAAGTAATTTGTGATGTCTCAAAACTACACCAAGAAGTATGTGTAGGTATGGAGGACAGACGTGGTCCAGTTCATCTGGAAGCAAGGGTGCACAACACTATTGTGTCTGGCTGCATGTTTTTTGTCTCCATTTTCACATGCCATAAATTGTGCATGATCCGCATGAAGAAAAATGAGAGTTCTAAGAGGGAAGGGTTGACTCTGTAAGTTGAATCTTGCTTGGGGCATAAGGCACCACAGGCATGGGAATGTCCCGCATGCCACCGAAAAGCCATACAGTTCAGTTAAGAACTTATAGTCTCCATTTAAGATGACTTTAATATTTTCTCCCCTCCATTTGCATGCCATAAGCTGCACAATTTCCTCCTTTATTCCAGTTGACAAAAATCTGTCAAGATTGTCATGGCTGTTGGTTGCTCCAATTTGTGCTGTGACAGTGGTGTTAGTATTTGAATTTGGTCCAGCTGTGTTTGCTACTACTAATGTTAGTTTCATTGATGACTTCCCATGATCTCCCCTTATCTTTACCCATACTTCAATTGGGGGGAAATATTCCATTATGCCAAGAAAGAATTTGGTTATCAGCATATTTATCTAAGAGTCTTTCAACAAACCCCGTCAAATTCTTGATTTTACTATAATCTATCAATATTTCTGCTTTCTTGTCATCTTGAAACAGACCGGATTCTATTATAACAAAATCCCCCACCAGTTCCTTCACTAACTTTCTAACTGACCTCTCACTAGCTACCCTAATCCCTGCTTTTCTAAGAAAACTAGTCTGTACTCTTTGCTGTCTCCAACTAAGGCCTAATACTGCTTTCATAGCTAAAATGATTTTGTTGATAATTTAACTGGACTACCCATCCCAGTTTTCTTTGCAATCTTTTCACGCCTTGGCATAGGATTTTTTTTCAGCTCAATTGCTAGTTGGTAATCCTTGCCTTGTTGTGATGGCCCAGCTACATTGTGTCTTGTATCCTCCATCAATTTTACCCTCTTTGTCTGTGTTGTCTTTTTGGTATTTTGTGTCTGCTTCTGATAGCTGGTTAATTTTGTCAAGAGGATTGGTTGACCTCCTGTTTTGCAAATAATTTGTCTATGTTGTGGATCTAGGTGTAACTTACGTTTTGTTGCCTGTGTGTAATATTGTTCTTCTTCTTTAAGTAATGGCTCATCTGGTGTTTTTTTCATAAGGTCGTGTAGAATGAGCATATTTTTGATCATGGGAAATATCGTGCTGTTAGTTGTGTGTTTTGTTTGTTGTCTTATCGGTGATGTAGAAATGTCAGTTGTATTATTGGTAATTTGACTGTCTGGGGATGTAGATTTAGTGTTGTCAGTTGTGGCTTCGGTAACTAGTCCAACTTGGGATGTAGCGTTGTCAGTTGTGTTTTGTGCTTCACTATGTTGTATGAAAGTGGATGTGAAAATGTCATTTGTGTTTTTTTCGTCTAGTCTTACTAGGGAAGATAGAGCAAGGGACCAATCGGAATAGATCAATGGTGTCTCTGATCCCAGTTGTACCAATTGGTTTGATGCTGTTGCGGTGGAAGGATGAGTAGACCTATTTACACATCCACTTTTTAAAGCCAATCGATGGCTGCAGGTTGAGCAATCCTCAATTGCCATTGGCTCAAATGTGCACCAAACACCTTCATTTTTGATCACTTTGTCACAAGCATTTTGCAGAGCATTGTGGCCTTGCATCCTTGGTAGATTCTTAATACCGAAACAGCATTTCTGGCACAAAAATTTTGAATGTTTGTCATGCACATCGTCATTAATGTTTATGCCATAGAGCAATAGTACGTCCTTTGAATATTTCGAACATTCCTTTGGTTTTTGTCTTCGTTTAATTTGTTTTTGCATAATGTTTAAAACACCACATACACGGCACAGTTCATTAACAAGTTTCTCATGTAACTCCCACGTATGTTCCATGATGTTACTAGAAAGAGAAACATGAAATAAGCATAGAAAATTGCGTTTTGCGTTAAATGGAATTATAAGAATCAAATAACACCACACAATACGTTAAACAGTGGAAATTTGGGATAACTTTTGACTTACTAAATAAAAGTGCTTTTTTCTCAAAAACAGGTGCTGGCAAGCAGATGCGCCCTTCACAATAGGAAAGAACAATAATCACCCTTCCATGAACACTTAAATGAAGGAGATCGGCCCATTGATATTGAATTAATGATCACTTGAATTTCATTACATAAATGTTCAACTTCACCAAAAGATCGTTTTCAACACAGAAAGAAACTATTGCAGAAAGAAAACTAAACATTATAAAAATACAGAATTTTTGGTTATCAACGCACGATGTGTATAACTGAACGAGAAAATGAAGAAATGGAAGCCAACTCTGAGATTTTTCACTGGAGGTGGTATTATCTTAGACAATAATTTCCCGCTCATTGGCTGATAACATCTGAAAGCGACTCCATCCTGGTAGGCGGTACCGTTAAGGCCCATAAACCTCGCTGACCCCAAGTCAGGCACGGCAGAACCTGCCTTTCAAAAGAATCTTCGTTCGGGAGGCCAGCGCGGCGAAAGATTTATTGCATACAGGGGCTGAACGTGAGCTGACAGCTAAGTTGACTATTGCAGAGAGGGAGCGTGTACGTGGTGTGACATCGACCCTGTGTGGACGGATTAAGACCACCTGCTTGCTGATCACTCATTTTCCTTTAACTTACATAGTTTTCAAATGTCTTTGAAGTTTCCGACACATCTTGAAACATGATTGTCTTGTGTGGATGAAGATTATCTTGCTCAGTTTTTTAATAAATCACCTTAAAGTATACAAGCCATATCATCAATAGGGAAAGATCAAAGCCACCACTGTCCACTGTCAGACACTTGGTTGCTACAGGGAAGGATTCGAATGCATTGTTTTTTGTAGACCTGTAGACAGTCATTCATTGATCAACCATCTGTGTTAGACCAGACAAATGCTTTCTCATGTCACTGAACATCTGAACATTTCTGGTCGTAGAAGTCTAAATCCAGGCTGCAGTTCTCTCGCTTCAATGACACATTTGATTGGGTAGACCTTTGGTCACAGAGTGGACCAGCAAGGAGAGCATGCATTTGTTACCTGATCCTAGACTCAGAGGGGGGGAGGTGGGGGGGGGGAAGGTACCCAATGAGCAAGAATGATGCCTTTTGACATGACTATAAACTCTAAGCAAGTGATCGCAGTTACTTTATCAAAATTTACTTGACATTTCTTTCTTTCATTCATTGACAACATGCCAATATAATGGGCACTTAGGTGGCAAATGACTTTTGAAAGCAGGCACTAGAGCGATGATAGAAAAAATTCAATTTCGTCAACAAAGTGGACACTTTAGCGAAACAGGCATTCAGGCGGAGGGCACCCTGGCTTAAAGTACTGTACATGAACATCAGCATATAAGCCAGTACAAGGCTCTGTGGGCTAATAATATGACATACACCATGGAAGTCAAAAGATCAGATTTGAATCAGGCAAGGGCCAGCTTCTGGAAAAATTCCATTTCCATGATCTTTCTGTTCCCTAATCCTGTGGTAGGTAGGATTTGAGTGTGCGGGCCAATTGAAGATGGATGATAAATTTGGAGGTTCCATGATCAAGTGGTGCACGTAACAGAACCCTTGGCAGTTAAAAATTGAAGGAGAGCCAAGAAATTTTAAGGATAAATTAATCCCTACCATACCTTTATTTTCACAACCCTTCAAGTCAAAGAGTTGATTGTGGCAGGAATGGAATCAAGTGTAAAACCCTTAACATAACCTGTACAAACCTATGAAATGGTGCACTGCTGCGGTGACCCTCAAAACATTTACGATTTATAAACCAGATGAAGAAGAAGAAGAAAAAGAAAAAGAAGAAGAAGAAGAAGACGAAGAAGAAAAAGAAGAAGAAGCAACAGCAGCGGCAGCAGAAGCAGTAGCAGCAGCAGCAGGAGAAGAAGAAGAAGAAGAAGAAAAAGAAGAAGAAGAAGAAGAAGAAGAAGAAGAAGAAGAAAAAGAATAAGAATAAGAAAAAGAAAAAGAAGAAGATGAAGAAGAAGAAGCAGAAGCCGCTGCAGCAGCAAATACAGTTCTCTGGCATCTATATACTATCATGGATGGAATGGAGTTTATTTTAAGCATTCTACAATGTGCTTGACAAGCAAAAAATTGTTTCGATGGTCTCACCTCAGCAAAATGGGTGGCAAATTCAAATGCTTCACTCTGTCTGTAAAAAGTCCTCCAGCAGACTGTTGGACCCAAAAGTCTGAAATAACAAATAAAAAACGTAAGGTAACTTTCATTCTGAGATCTCATATGGTAACAGGGTCACATGTAAGGACAAATGAAAAGGAAGTCTTAAATAGGCGAAAAATGCCATTTGAACTCACTGAATATAAGGCGGCATTTGAAGGTTGGGAATTTTGGGATTTTAAGAGTGTTTTCAGTCTCAATTGTTGCTGTTTTTACGTAAATATGTAATGTTGTTGACATTTTCTGATATAAATCCATACATCAACATTATTTTACTGTGCAAATCCATACATAAAATTGTAAAAACTCAACCACAAAGACCAGATAGGAGACGTGACACTTTTCGGGTCTACCCTTTTTCAGACAACACACAAAGACATGCAAACAAAACAGTCACATTGACATGCACGACTTCTAGTAGGCACTTACCTGAACATGGAAAAACCTTCCATGTTCCTCAAGGAAAAAATGAAATAAAATGAAAATGAAAACACAAAAAATAGTTAAATGCAAATGTAAAATTAAATAGAAAATGAAAAAAGGTTGTGGAGAGAATTATTAGTTGCTTGAAAAGCAGAAAAAAAAAAAAAAGGTTGAGAGGGAGTGAAGGAGAGAATGTAGAGGAGGAACATGGTAGGTTTTTTCCACTTCAGGTAAGTGCCTACTGGAAGCCTTCCATGTCAATGTGACTGCTTCATTTGCATGTCTTTATGTTTTGTCTGACAAAGGGTTAGACCCAAAACTTCCCGTCTCCTGTCTCGTCTTTACAATTGTATATATTTTACCACTATTTCCTTTATTCACTGAACAGTAGCACCCCACCATTTCTATTGTGCATTTCCATGTGCATTCTGGTGAACGGAGACAAAAAAAAGAATAATTTAGATCTTTAATATAGTGCTAAATCCACTAAATGTGCTCAGAGCTCTATACAAATGTTCCCCGACAGGGCTTTCCCAAACAAATACCTTCTCAACTCCATGTGGAGTATAGAGAGATGCAGCCATTTTACAGGCACACTAAATCTAGCATACTAACAAGACCTCTTCTGCCTATGGGCAGGTAGTCAATATCAACTGGGTGGGGTGAGGAAATGTGCATAAATAACTTTTACAAGGATTACATTTTAAACAGCGCCACAGCACAGTCCTGATTCAAACTCAGAACCCCATGATCTAAAGTCGAATGCCTTAAACCTTCAGCCGCCATGCCACATACCACAAATGAAAAAATATTTTTGAGAGAATTCAGATTTCATATACCATATTAGATCAAAAGAAACATTTGAAATTGGCATCATTTCTTGTTAAGGTTTGAAAGATCGTATCTGCATAATATCAGCGATTGGGGATATATCATTTTAATCTGAGTTATTTCATTGCTCAAGGCAATCAAAGACAGTTCCTCTCTTACCTAAGCCCTGTTTATGCTTGTGAAATAAGATGGCAACTACCAAACTAGATTGCAGCAGTAAATAAATTTGTATAAAACCAACAGTCCCTCTTAGAAAATCTTTGTATTTTATATCCTCTGTAGAAAGTGTGGAAATTTTTGTTTTGTAAATGAAATTCTCAATAAGTAATCTGATCAAATGACACTCTATTTCAAATCAAGTTTACAGGGATGGGAAAACTCCTTAAAAAAGCCCCCCAGCAGCTTCCTTTGCAGTGGCCAAATTCAGGTTTCGGTACTCTATAAGTATAACACAGCTAGTACAAACTGCTACAAAAAATACGCAAATGCGGTAAAATCCGCAAAATTCCATCCTTGAGTTAAAACAAGTAGTGATTCAACCATTTATAATTACAGAGATACGGATATAAAAAAAAAGATAAATCTGTCATACGTTTTTTTATCTTAATCTGACTTTAACTTTTGTCCCTTGGCATGGGTTGTTGTCCATAATCAAGATGTGAGAAAACTTGAAAAATCCAAGAAAGAGCCAGTTGATTTATACATAATGACTGCAATAAGGCCCATGAAAATCTCTTGGAGAAAGCACAAATTCCACCCCTGGAAGTTAAAAGGATGTGCACCATGGTGACAGAAACTTTCAAAATCTTGTAGATAATTTATCTTCCAGGAGTCATTCATTCAAAGACAGAAAATATAATTCCAGATATGCAAATTTAGTTATTATCTCCAAACCTAAAACAACTTCTTTTGGAAAACAATCTTTCACATACTCTGCTGTCATAGTATGGAACAAATTGCCACAGAACATAAGATCACTGATTAACTTTTACCAATTAAAAACTCTTATTTCAATGTGGAATGGAAATGACTATAAATGTTGTGTGCTCGATGTGAATTACATTTTATTATGTTTACAGGCGATTTCAATTATCAATTTTGTGTTTGGTTTCATAATCCAATTACGTTAAATAGAAAATTGTCCTAATGGAATTGATCTAATAACTTTTATTAATATGTCCTGGTGAAAAGTCCCTTAGGATTTACCTAGATGCACTATTTACTTTCATTTAATTTTTCATTAAGATGGTTTGCGTAAGTCATTAAAAGAAGTGACAAAAACAAATTTGTTAAAGTCTTAATCTAAGCCCAGCAATATCCTTTAATAAAGAGGCTTTAGTGTGAAATTCTGGCCTTGGTGACAACGGTTCAGTTAAAGATTGTCACTTCATTGAATGGTATATGACATGAATCCTCAAATTAAATTATTAAAGGGCTAACCTTCAGAGAGACTCTTCAATACACATTACCTCACCCCACCAAGCAAAAAAGAGTACAAGGAGGAAGTTATAACGTTTAAAAAAGCATTATTGTCTCTGGTACCATGGTAGCTGTTAGAGGAGAAACATATAATAAATCAGAACATAGTAGGACAGAGACTGTATACAACAAACACTGAAAGTACCTGGAAGGAAATTCTTTTGGCCACATTGCAATGTCTGAAGGCCTACACTTGGTCCTGTCTTTACAGCCAGTTTTCTTTCGTCTGTTTGAAATATGATTACAATTGATTAGTTAAAAGAGGTGGCCAGTGGATGAGAACAGCACATGTCAGATGTGTGTGGTGAGAAATGTGGAGGACATCTGCCACACAGAACACTAGGACCAACAGAAGGGACAAGCATCTCTTCAGTATGACCTGGCAATTTCTGTAAACATTTGGAGCG
Source organism: Goniobranchus kuniei (assembly GCA_025770095.1). Classification (NCBI taxonomy): domain Eukaryota; kingdom Metazoa; phylum Mollusca; class Gastropoda; order Nudibranchia; family Chromodorididae; genus Goniobranchus; species Goniobranchus kuniei. Next base: position 5,170 of record JAOYNN010037902.1, on the reverse strand, counting down.
TTATTTTAAAACTGCTGAACAGCATGGTGAGTATCAGCCAGCTTACTGCAAACAAAACCAAATGGGGAGCGTGTTACTGTTGTGTAATAAATTGCAGCAATAACAGTCACACAAGTATTGACCCCAGAACCTAAAATCCAGAACAAGAGTCTGAAAGAGAATCTAGATATAAATGAACTCACAAATTATAGGCCAGTTTCAAACCTGTCATTTTAAGTAAGATCCTTGAGAAAGCTGTGATGGAACAATTGTTTCAACATCTCAAAAAGAATGATTTGCCAGAAGAGTATCAGTCTGCCTACCGTGAATAGCACTCAATGGTAACGGCAACTTAAAAAATTTTCAGTGATCTTTTAGAAAGTGCAGACCAAAAAAACATAACTATTTTAACTCTTTTAGATGCAAGTGCTGCATTTGATTGTGTCAATCATGACGTCTTGTTACAGCTACTTGAGATGACATATGGCATAGCAGATCCAGAATTTACATGGATGAACACTTACATGTCATACAGAACCCTTAGCAGTGGGAATTGATTACTCGAAACAATCTAATTTGATGTATGGGGTTCCACAAGGTTCATGTCTCAGAGCGATTTTGTACATTTTGTATACACAACCAATATTTAATATTTTCAAGAGAAACATGATAATATACCATGCATACGCGACAACATCCAATTTTATGTCAGCTGTCAAAATACTAAAAATTCACTTGACGAAAAAAAGTTTGAAATTGAGACTTGTGTGGACGAAGTGAAAATTAGGATGAGTGAAAATCGCCTTGAGCTGAATGAATCTAAAAGTGAATGTCTGAATTCTGGTCATAAACCAACACTTGATAAGTTTCAAACTAATGAAACTAATAATTTTGCTTTGTCGCTTGGCCCATCTCACATAACCCCATTTAAAAGCATTAGGAATTTAGGAATCTTTTTCGATGATGAATTGAAAATGAACTCATATGTTACAAATTTATGTAAATCTATTTATCTTAACATCAATAAAATTTATGTTAGAAAATTCATCACGACTTAAGCGGCCAAAAAGCTTGCCGTCCATTTTGTTCTTATGAACATTGATTATTGCAATTCTCTCCCATATGGAGTAAATGAGGATCTCATTAAAAAAGTTCAAGTTGCCATGAACAATGCTGCTAGGGTCGTTCTCGGAAAAAATAGAAGAGAAAGTGCAACAACAATGCTGAGAGAGCTTCATTAGCTCCCTGTATGGGAGAGAATTGAATACAAAATTGCTTCTCTTTGTTTTGACTGTTTTGACAATACCCTGCCATCTTACCTGTCAGAACTGCTCCATTTATATCAATCAGCGAGAACCTCACGCTCGAGTTCTGACACTCAGATATTTATTATCCCGAAAACAAATTTAACACCAATAAGCCAAAAAGCATTTTCCTTTTCTGGACCAAAAGTCTGGAATGCCCTTCCAATGAGCATTAGGTATTGTAAAACAAAAAGCGATCTTAAAAGGAATTTGAAAAAGTTCTATTTTTCAAGAAGCCTAAATTCTTAAAAAACTCTTATACTCATTTTAAAATCCCACATAATTTGCTTTTATTGCTACCAAAGCCATTTTTAAAGTTCCGTTGATTGTGTATTGATAAATTGTGCTTTTTATATAATATACAATGTCAATGATAAGGTGTTATTGCTAATTTTTAACGTACATGTCATTATATATATTTGTTATCACATTGTCTTTATATAAATTGTCAATAATGCGCACTTAGCGATTTGTGCGAATACTTTAAGCGCCATAAAAATAAACTTCATATATATATATATTTATATATATGTGGAGGCAAGGGTGCAAAAAAAATTCTTCATTTTTTTTTTATAATTTGTTTAGGTAGCCTATATACCTTCATGTGCACATGTGTATGCATGCATGCGTTTGTGTGTGCGTTTAAATTTGTGTAAGTGTATACAAATTATGTTGTTTCGTGCTGTGGTGTGTGTGTATATATGCATGTGTGTGTGTCACTGTGGGTGTTTGTGAGTGTGTATGCTCATTGAAGTTTGTGCATGTGTGTAAAGATGTTATTTTGTGGTACTGTTGTTGTTGTTGTTGTGTGAATGCGTGTTAAGATAGTGACTTTGTAACTGAAGCTGAATCTGATTAGGTGGGCTTGGTCAATCACAAATGCTTCATAAATGGTTGGTGGTGCTTTGCAAATTGAGAAGTGGGGAAACTGTGCATGTACCAGTATTTCATGTTTCCTTTAATTTGATATCAGGTGCCAGAAGTGGATTATCAATATCAGGAGAGATGACGTCAAGATTGATGACATCAAGTCGAAGAGGGTGTACTCTGCACATTTTCATGAGAAAGCCTTCAACTGCCCTACAGACAATCACCATTCTTGACTGCTACCGACTGTTGTGCCTACCATTGTCAACTGCCCAAGTCCTCCTTGATCCATGGAATGTCAACAACCTCCACCCAACATCAGAGAGCCTGTACCAAGTTTGAAGAGATGACTAGATACTGAAGGTACTCCTACCTCCACTTCTGCATATGATGACGGTGATGATGATGATTGTTATGGTGACGGTGACAGTCCTTTGCCCATGGAGAAAGCTTCCAAACCAGATTCTGAGATGTTGGTCCGAGAGAGGCCAAACTTGATTTGAAAAACTTCAAGGAAAAAACAAACAACTTGAAAGGAAATGCAAAAGAGCACAAACAGCCAAGGTCAGACGTATGGAACGCCATGCCGTACAAGCAGCGGCTATTCGTGCCAAGAAAGAAGCGATCCTCAAGAACTTCCTCAAAGACCTGCCAGTTGTTTCATGAGCTTTATTCAAGATCCTGATGTGGAAAAAAACGTGGATCAACTGGGACACTCAGAAAAAGGCTATGGAGTTATGTCTTGCTGTGTACTTTAGGAGCACTTCTGCATTTGCTGTTCTCCACCCCGTTGGGTTTCAGCACCAACACCCAAGAACATTCAAGAGGCGCTTTTCGACTGTCTTGACTGGAGTCGGTCTGTGTCCAAGTCTGTTGAAAATGATGCGATTGAGAACATTAGCACTGGTGGAACATGAGAAAAGAGTGACACTTTCCTTGGATGGAATGACTGTGACCAAAGCCTTGATCTACAGTCATCATCGGGACAAGCTGGTTGTCTTTGTCAACTGCAGCGAGCATCACCAAAGTGATGAAATTGCTGACCAAGCTATTTTAGTAATGATCAGGGGATTGACTCTAAAGTGGAAACAAATGTTGGGATATTTTGTTGCCAAGCACAACCTGTCAACCCCTACTTTGACAGCCATAATTTCTGAAGTCATCAGAGCTGTAACAGGGATTGGTTTGTACATTGATGCCATTATAATGGACCAAGAATCATGCCAATGGATATGAATGAAAGACATGGGTGTGTGTGTGGAACGACTGGATGCGTTTCATGACACCACTCAATCCTTTGTCATGCCAGACCCGCCGCACCTCATCGAAACCTTGAGGAACAATTTCATGATGAAATATGTCTCCTTAAGCTTTGATGGGGGAAGGAATGACTGCAAATTAGTGCCATCTCCAAGAGCTCTTCTCCCTCGAAACATATGGCGGGTCATTTCGCGCTGCTCCTAAGCAGAAGGAGTGTCACTTCACCCTGCCCAGAGGGAAAAAGATGAAAGTCATCTTGGCGTGCCAGATATTTTCCCACTCTGTTGCTGCTGCCCTGAAATTCTATGCGTCAAAGTCGTATGTCTAAAGCTGCTCTTCACACAGCATGTTTTGTGGAAATGGTGAACAGTATGTGAGATTTTATCGACTCTAACTCTCTTTCCGCCCATGTTAGGAAGAAACCTGTCACAAGGAGTGGTTTTGAGGGTGACCAGGCCCTGTTTGCTTACTTTTCGAACTTTGTGGAAAGCTGGCATTTCTCAAACCAAAAGAATGGCAAACTAGTGACCAAGATTCCAAGTCATGAAGGGTGGTGCCTGATGCTGTCAGCACTGAAGGGATTGCACCAAAAGTTTATCATAGAGGAGGAGGTCTTGACATACCTATGCCTGAGAAACTGTAACCAAGATCACGTTGAAAACCTTCAGAGCCAAATACGTGGATACAATGGTTTCAACGACCACCCGACCTTGTCAGCATATATGTCAATGCACTCTGTTGCTTGTCTTGTTCTTCTGCAACATCAGAGCTATTGGACAAGACAATCAGTGCTGGTTCAAACTGCTAGCCTGATGGTGAGCATGCACACCATCCCATTGTCGATGAAGGCACATTCATTGAAAGTAGTTCAAAGAATGCTATTTGTGCTGAGCCCATTGAGACCAGCTCCTTCAGTTGTGAGAACAACTTGTCTTTCTCGTCCTTTGCAGACTTGGAGATGGAACTACCACCAGTTGACTCAGTCATCGTTCAATAAATTGCTGGTGCTATCGTGAGGAAGTTTCAGCAGAAAAACAACTGTCCACATCGTGTAGGAAAGTTCATTATCAGTTTAGTACAAATAAGGCAAACTGGAGAAACTCCCTCACTTGCATCCCTCAAGGAGTTTAAATTTGGATGCGTAGTTCATGTCAGTGAGCCACTGCTGCAAGTTTTCAAAGAATTTAAACTTCATTTCAGAGTGGCTACAAAGGAATTGCCCAGGAACAACCCAAGACAAACTATAGTGAAAAATTTTGTCGAGGCACAGACAGATGATCTCAACTGTGTGTGTGAATGTTTGGTAAGCCTCATTGCTGCATATTGCAACATCAGGATCAACATAAAGTGAGACTGTTCAACTAGCAACTGAAATCTAAAGTCAGAGGTGCAAAACTGAACAAGGACAAGACAGTTAACATGTGAACATTTACAGACCTCTTTTTCACTTTAAATTTCAGCTTGTCAAATTCTAAATCATAAACTTTATATGATTCATAGGATAGAGGGAAAGCATTGTATTGCATGAGCATCTTTTTTTTTTCATGTTAAATACGTTTATTTATTTACGTGTGCCGGCAGTCTTTCGGGATAGAAATAGACGAGTGTATGAATGGTTGAGCGGTTATATTTTGAACATGTTGTATAGTTTTATATATTTTGTTGATTATGTCTGTCTACTTCAGAGAGAGAGAGAGAGAGAGAGAGAGGAGAGAGAGAGAGAGAGAGAGAGAGAGAGAGAGAGAGAGAGAGAGAGAGAG
>JAOYNN010037791.1:0-12575 GCA_025770095.1 Goniobranchus kuniei | reverse complement strand
CAGCTTGGTTATTGGCTGGGTTCATTTGAAATAAAATAATAGTAATAGTGCCGACACCATGTTAAAGACATCAGGTGAAAAATATGGAATTTGTCAATTGCAGCATGTGTCGTGGTGTGTGCGTGTGCTTGAGTGTGTGTGTATGCATGATACAGGAGAGAGAGAGAGAGAGAGAGAGAGAGAGAGAGAGAGAGAGAGAGAGAGAGGTTGAATGAATGAGCTAATGGGGGTAGATTAGAGATCGTGTGTCATATGTATTAAAGAGTGAGTGGTTTGTGTGTGAGTGAGGTTGATAGAGATTGTATGTGTGTATGTCATGAGCAAATGTGACGGGCTTGACATGTGTGTTGGTGAGTGAGGCTGATGAAGATTGTGTGTATGAGAGATTAGGGTGAGGGATGGAGAGATAGTGATAGAAATTGTTTATGAATCCTTGTAGGCTACTGCGTGGGGGGGGGGGGGGTGTCGGAGGGAGTAATTTTCAGGCTTTTTGATGGCAGCTTTCAAGAATTTCAGGCTTCTTATGTCTTGCCAACTTTTACCCCTGATCATAAATGAATTGGAATTGGGAATTTCTTCTTCAAATGAAAGACAGGACTGCGTGGAATTTAATTTCATTTTTACTATTGCTTATCTTAAGGCAGTGCAAACTTTTTGAAGAAATTTCAAGTGACCTAAAGGTGATATTAATCTAACCCTAGTCTTTTTGCTTCTATTTCATGCCTTTGAAAGGTCAGTTCATTTAATAAGATGCTAAGGATAAAAGTCTTTCAGTTTGTGTTCATTTATTATATAAATCATTGACTCATTGTAATTATTAACATATTCACTCCATTTGATCAGTTATACCACCATTACCATCATTTGTTGCTTTGTTGTCTATTTTTTTATCTTAATTATTGCTGCATTCAGGGTACTCAAACACAAGACAGCTATGAGGTCGGGTAAGATCCATAACTAAGCTGCTCATATCTAAGATACAACTATGCTATATCTTTGAATAGAAATGGATATTATTATTATTAACGTGTTTATCTACTTTATATGATTATTTAAGCCTACATATATAACAGTGAGATCCACATCCCATTATGACAGACTTGCTAATTGGTTCTGTCTCCACACAAATATTGATGTACATTCAACCCTTTTGTTGTCTATCCAGAATGGGTCTTTGGCCATCGAAGTCAAAGTCACTTACTTGCCATACAAACAAGATTTTCTTGATTGCAATTGATGGTTTTATGCAGAGAAGTGAAGTGAAATCTGTTGAGACTATATCAGTTTTTTTCCCTTCCCCATGGCCAAGTTCTTTGCGTACATCTGCGCAAACTATGTGCTTATACTTAAAGTGCTTTTTTGTGGGTTTGTTGACAAGATCTATCTCATTTTAGTTAGTTATGGGTAAAGATTCGAAGATTTTTGGACCTTTGAAATTCTGTGGTACTAGTGTTACAGTGAATTCTTAGAAATGATAATGAATTGGATGATAAGGTGCTTGAGTTTCTCATGCGGAAGATATTCTCTTTAATTGATTGAATGTAAATCTAGACTGGACACATTTTATAATATATAATTAGTGTCCTGATGCTATCTAAAAATCAAGATATCATTGTAAGCGTAATCGTACATTTAGATGTAGGCATAGAAACTACAGGATGCCATATCGAATAAATTAAGAGGGAATTTTCAATCATGCCCCTTGCTTGGAAAGTTTTGTGATGGGCTTTTGGGGGCTTTTAAGCCTCGACAGAGAAGTGATGTTTCAGACTTTTATTGACTTTTTGCTTTCCTGTGTGCATCCAATTTGAGATCATGAGTCTTTTAGAGATGAATGTGTTTAGCCTTTTTCATTAGTTCTATTTCTTCTACAACATGACAGTTGTTTCCGGTAAATTAGCTTGTTAAATTATTTATGCTTAATAGTAGTAGTCATAACCATGTAACCTGATTTAATTGTTGTTGTTTTTTTTTGACAATTTAAAGAGAGGATGGTTAAATACAATCACATCTACCTTCTGTGAAAAAATGTGTCTCTTGCATTTTTTGTGGTTGTGTTTTTTGTTTGTTGTTTTTTGTTTGTTTTGTTTTTTTGTTTTTTTCTTTTGTTTTTTGTTTTTTTTCCATTGAGTCGACACAAGTAGTTTGCTTCATTTTCCAAACATACCTACGAAAGTTCTCAACTCAAAATCAGAACTAATTTAGACAATATATTTGGGTACTGAATGCAAACGTTTTTGAATGTTAATATCAGATTATTTTCTTCGATGTCACATTCTATGATAGACCCTGTTTTGTTTTATTATTTCATTTTCTTACTCTTTTATGTTCTCTCTTTCTTTTTTTATTTTCCATTTAAGCACCTTGTCTTGGGCATTGTTACATACTATACATGTATTACAATATGTGGATTTTCTGACAACTGTAGGAATTCTTGTGTCCCATTGTATTGCTAGTTATATTTTTTACAGAGATGATAAATTTTTTTGGTTGTAAATCATCTCTCCTTGTAGCATTTTACTTATTTTATGTTTATCATTTTAAATGTCTGCTATCCCTTGTAGCAACTTCATTTCTTTATCTGAAAATCTTTTCAACTACTTCTGTTTTTTCTCTTCTTCTAACTCACCTAACCCTTGCGTGACGGCATTATCGATTTTTTTTAGCCCTCGCTTATCGCGCACAGGCCGCACGAGCCGGTCCATTCTGTTGCCAAGCCTTTTGTTTACATGTGTGCCAAGTTTCGCTTCGCTAGGGGGAATAGTTTTTGATAGACCGACCTGGATCAAAAACCTGAATCTTAAGGAAACGAGTCTAGATTATTCTACCCTTTTGTTTGTATCACAATTGGGTAGAGCATGATGGAAGATTGTAACCGCTTCAAATGTTTTGTCACTTCACAGTCATACACATATACTTTCATTATAGAAGAGAAAGAGGGAGAGAGAACGAGAGAAAGAGACAGACACACAGAGACAGAGAGGAGGGACAGAGACAGACACATAGAGGCAGAAACAGAAAGACAGAGAGAGAGAGAGAGTCCTATTCAAGAGTCAGAATCCGAGTCTGAGACCTATGATTATGATTCTCCCACGCAAGAGCGGTCTAAGGCTAAGAAAAGAAAACAGGGTTTGTCTGAGTCAACGTGGGCTAGGACTAGATCTAGGACTAGGATGATCTAGACATCGATGATGATCAATCAGGACCAAGTAGTAGATCTAGATCTAGCACAACTGACAATACTGCTGATACAACAGTCATTATTTTATTAGGATCTGTTGATTAGTTAATGGAATATGATTATAGACAGAAAATTGTTTGAAAATTCAATTCCATGACCCAATGAGAAAAATCATCAAAATACTAAGAAAGAGGTAACTGAATTCTGTTTGTTGCATCTTGTCAGGTGATGGTTTTATGTGAAAATTTTATCAGGATGTGTTGATTAGTCAATGAAGTATGAATTTTTATAAAAGGCCCAAAATGGCCAGTCCTGAGGGGTTGTCGATCTGAGGAGAGCTCAGTCTCGAGAGAGCTAAATTAGTCTTTCATCTTGCTTTTTCCGTGGGTGCTAAGATGACCTTTGTAGTCAAAAAGAGCCTTAAAACTCCAAATAAACAATGTCTCTTCCATGAAAGATAAAGATGAGGTTTATATTCCGTGTCCCTGCCCAAATAACAAGCTCTACAGATTTTCCATTGTTTATATGAAACAATGAAATAACAAAGCTCAAACAGCTGTTATAATCAGCGGGATATTGAGGGTAGTTTATGCATTGTCTCATAGTGTTTACTTTTTTCCCTTAACCTTTCAAGTTTTATGTACCATTAGATGAACATCTTGAATGGCAAGCTTCTTTTGAAATACAAGACCTTGAACTTTTCCTGCATCATCATTTTCAAAGACTTATAAAGCCCTGTATTGCTCAGAATCTGTACCTGTGTTGTTGTTTGAAGTTTAATGGATTGATGTGTTTGTGCTGACCTTGCAAAAGTGGAGTTAGTAATAAAGATCTTCTTTTTTGTTTCCCCTTATTTGACATAACTGTTTGTCATTTAGTAATAACTTGAATATTTGGTTGTGATTCTCATTATTTTTGCATTTGTTGATCTCTTACCATGGAAAGTTGAGGTTCATTATTCTTAGAATTTTTTCACATCAAATGGTCAACCCTTCAGCTTCTGAATGTTTGTGTTGCCTTTTGTGAGATGACTGCATTTAAAAAGTATCATTCATCCTACACATTAAGTCCTTTGAGCTGTAAATTCCCAAACATTGAATATATCATTGCTTAGTCAACAACAAATCAGCAATTGGGATGTTAAATTCTTATAACTTCCATCAATACATTTATATAACAGATACTTTCAGGTTCATGTGTGGAAACGTGGAATTTAAAGTTTGTTGGGTTTTTTTATACTTGATGACTTGCATCTCTGGTGTCATCGAATGTATGAATGTCATCTGTTTCAAACTACCCAAGCCACACCCAGTTTGCTGATTTCCAATCTTGGCTCAAATTATCTTTCCTTTTAGTCATACGTTACACTAGTAATAGGCAAGGTGTTCAAATATATTACGATTCGGCTTCTAAGCCTGAGTCTGTTATTTGAATTTTGGCATCGGGGCTTGATGTGGGGTCCATAGTAAAGTCTCATTCCATCTGTGTTCTAAGGAGTAAGAGTGTTAGAAATGGGTATCCCTGGGATTCGTTTTGTGATGAAATAGAAATGAAGCTTTTACCTTTTCAAGTTATTCTTAGGAATGTTTGGATGCTAAATTCTAAATTCTGTTTAGCCTGATTTTAAGAAGATTGCATTTGTTTCTTTAACTCTTTGTCTCCACCAAGCCGCTTACAGCGACTCAAAAGATTTGTTGTGAGGACGCCAAGCCACTCCTAGTGGCTCACCGACAACGCCCCATAATATCATGAATTAAGCCTTTAAAATTCAATGGAAGCCCCCTACCATCACTTGAAAGCACAACTAGACTCATTCTAAAATAACGAATGAAGTTAGTAGCGAAGGTCTATTTACATGATTAAGTGGAGCTTCAAAATTCCTTTCAATATAGTGGATCTAGCGATGAAGGAAACGTAAAAAGGGTGCCAAATTTTCAAAAAATAATGGAATTACCTACTTTTTTCACTTTATTCTTTTAGGATATATATTGGACTACATAATAAACTTGGAAAACAAAGAATCCTCATCATCTTCAATTATGTGGGGCAAGGTGAGTGTAAAATTCATCGCCCATCTCACGAAGTGACGTATCTCAGTTTTTGACCATTTTGAATCTTTGGTATCTTCCGAAAGTGCAGAATGAGATATATTTTCTCATCACGAAGTGGCATATCAATATCGTACATACTTTAGAAAATACTATGGTTTTTTTTCTTTTTGACGTTTCCTTTAAATGAAAAAATGTGCTCACATAAAGAAGCGTATCAATACATAACGTCTGTTTGCGAGAATAATGTAATTATTTTGATACCACTTCATTCTCACGAAGTGACGTATGACCACATAAGCCTATAGCTATCCGTGTGAACTGAATTACTATCGCTTTAGGTTTTACCATGGTTATCCCTTATTCATATGAATCAGCAAGTGACATAAGTGTATGTGTATGGTTGTGTAATTGTGTGTTAAGACAATAGTGCTTCAAAGTGTCTGCGTGACAAATTGCACACCGACCCGAATTGGCATCGAAGGTTTTTATCCAATGAAGACAACACATTTGGATGATGCTGTTTTTTTTGAGAATTTGTGCTTGAAATCTCTTACGATTTTCACTGATTTTACATTTCTTCTTGAATATTGATTGAACTGATCTAACCTACATCTAAATATCTTTTACCCAGGAGCAGATCTATAATTTGTAACTGACAAAGCCAGACTGTCGATATTTGATGAATTCAATGGATTGTCAGATCTGCGGAGACAGCTCAAGTTTATTGTCTGTCACATGGAAATAACAGAAACAAAAGTCAAATCAACAAATTCAAGATGACAAAAATCACACAAATACTTTTTGACAGCAAATGGACAATGAATGAAAGTCTGCCAGACTCTCTTTGTAAGAACTTTGGGTATAACAGAAAGAGTGATGCACACGGCTAAGGCAAACCTAAGCTAAACAGGTGATATGGGAACCTGAAATGCAAGGAGGGTGTAGTATGTCATAAAAAGAAAAGAGTAGGGATCAACAATTCTGGAATGAAGTAGAAACCCACATTGACAGGTTTCCAGGGGTAGAATCTCACTACTGCCACTCATTGTCAACAAAGGAGTATCTCAACTCAGAATTGACACTACCAGGAGTGTGTGACATGTTTTACAAAGACTAATAAGGGACAGATAGGGCTAGTTACGGCACATACTGCAAAGTTTTCAAAGAAAAAAAATCTGTCCTTTCATCATCCAAAAAGGATCAGTGTGTTCGCTCTGTATGACGTATCAACAAGGACATGAGTCAGTCCATGCAGAGCTGAAGGACCTATATGAACACCATATAGCAGAGAAAAAGAAAGTTTGAGAAATTAAAGATGCATGCGAAAAGGAATCAAAACTGGACTCACCTGTGCTGTGCGCAAAGTTCGATCTGGAGCAAGTTATCTACCTACCAATATCAAAAGAAAATGCCTTGATTTATAAAAGAAGACTTGAATTTCAATTTGACATTTTACAACATTGGCAATAGTTCTTGTAATTGCTACACTTGGCATGAAGGACAGTGTAAACGTGGGACTTCAGAAATTTCTACTGCAGTTTACGTGGCGCTAAAATCGTATGATAAAGATGAGGTAAAGAAAGCATATATTGTTTCAGATAGTTGACCAGGCCAATATAAAAACACAATTATGCCAGTATTAATGCTTTTTTTCATCAATAAATCATCCGATATGGGTGAAATATCCCTGCGTTACTTTGAAACTTGCCATGGGCAGAGCGGGGGAGACTCAGTCCACAGCACAATCAATACTTCTCTCAAGAATGCTGGAGATGTCTTTTTTCTTTCAGAGCTAATGCCGATTATCACCCTGGCAAGGAGAAAGAACCCGTACATTGTCAGACATCTTCAGTATGATGACTTCTGGGATTTCAAAAAGCTGTCTCAAGAGATGAAAATATTACAACTGAGAAAAAATGATGATGATGAACAAGTAAAATGGAACAATATTATGGAAATTGAAGTGATCAAGTAAAGTCTGTCAAGCATATTCTATAAAACTAGCCACCATGATGACAAATACAGCGCCATATTGTTGAAACGCAAACAAGCAAATGTGAAGTCATTTTCTGTTGAATAGTTGAACAAGGAGCGTAACAAACTTTCTTTCAAGAAATATAGAGACTTACTTTATGTACTTGTGTTCTGGTGAGATACCTCTTGTGCATCTTTATGAGTACAAAGCATTGTACACATCAAAAATAACTGTTTACAATATTGAGTTCAGCAGAATCTTGAAAGTTTTTTTGTTGAGGTTTTTTTTTTTCTTTTCTTTTCATTTTTGATGTTTGTTTTCTTTTCCTTTTTGATTTTTGTTCTCTGTTTTATCTTTCACCACTGAACAAACAATCATAATTTCAAAAACCAGAAGTACAATTTTAATTGCGACACCTGTTATCCTTATATTACAGGAATTTTGACAACATTCTATAAGAATATTGACTTTTTATTTTATTTCTTCCAATTTGACCAATGGAATGACTTTTTATATCTTCTAGCTGTCTCAATCCAGCATCAATTCTTGGATAGCTTATTTTATTGAGTCTGGTTATAGATTATGTAATTTTGTCATTTTTTGACATTTGTGATTGACTTTCATTGTTTTTGTTAAACAAAGCAAAAGTTGAGTTTGAAAAACAATTTTTTTTTTTTTAAATATAAAACCGGCCTTTTTCTGTAATGTTTATACAAGGTGAATATGGGCGTATTGTTTCAATGAGTGTCATTATAATCTCACGAAGTGGCATATCTGATATTTTATACATTTTTAGAGATATATATCAAATTACCCAAAACCATTAAATTGGAGTATTGTTCTACAAAGGGAATTGCTTAATCTACACGATGTGAAAATTTGACACTGATATGTTCGAAACTTTTGAGGCAACAGTAAAAAACTTGTTTTTTTTGAAAATCTTACTAATCTTTAACACGCTCTCCTGAAAAAGTGTGAAAATTGTGAAACGTCACATTGTGAGTTAGGCGACGAATTGTGTATGAATTTTTTTTTTCCCTTTTCTTGTTCATCTGTCTTCGTTGTCATAAAAAACTTCTCACAGTTTCACAAAAGCATTTTTTGTCCCCACAGCACTAAAGTACATTCATCCACATATAAAATGATGTACAACATGTGAGTGTTTTGTAAGAATTTTATTCAGAGATTGATATATCAAGTAAGTGCCTGACCAAAGTTGTCAGATGAAAAAAATGGCTGCGTCCAACGGTGGAATTTGGGTTTGGAGACAAAGAGTTAAGAGATTTTCTGTTCAAATCAATCCCATGTGTCTTGGCATTGAGTTAATTTCCAGCATACATATATTTATATAGTTTTCAAATAGTGCTTATAATCTGCACTGTTCCTTTTCTGTTCATTATCATCTTGGTTTCACATTTTTTAGAGAGATGATAATTCTTTTATCTGTAGCCTTTTTGTTTTTGTACATTTATTATTTTAAATGTTTTCTTCCCTAGTAACAATGAACTGAAAATATTTTCTACTACTTCTGTTTTTTCTCTTACTTAAAACTAGCCTTTCGTCTTGCTTTTTCCATGGGCGCAAGATTACCTTTGTAATCAAAAAGGGCCCTAAATAAACGAACGAAAACGTCTTTCATGAATCTTTTGACTCGTCTTCCTTGTCCAATGCTGACTCAGTTTTTCACTAGAACCTTTCTGCACTGTTGATATCACTGAATCTTAGTATTTGGTGTGTTTGGGAGGCCTCATCCTATCAAGTCCTTTACACCCACTTTCTCGTACGTTTTGTAGGTTCAAGAAAGAATGGAAGTATTTTCTATTTCTTGATGATCAGGATTTCCATGTGCTTGTTTTTCTTTTCTTTTTTTTGGTTAAATGACAATGGATGGTAACTGTCTTTTCAATCGTAATGCATTTTTATTATTATTATTATTATAATTATAATTATATTATTATTATTATTATTATTATTATATTTACATCACAAATGTATACAATGTATCTGGTGTTTACATTTTTATATATGCCCTCACAACTAGTCATCAGGAGATTTGCACAATGTTTTCCAAAATGTTTTTCATTGAGTTATCAATTTGTCTTGAATCACGCTTTTGTTCATTCCTTTATTCTGAAATGACTTAATAATCTCAAAACAATCAAGATGCCTCCGTTCTGGGCAAACTGTAAAAAAATAATTTTTTTCAAAAATCCCAAACCACATACAAAACGCTCCAGTAAATTCAATGTCACTTTGACTATTATTAGAATTTGTTGAGATTTTTTTTATAAATGAAGATTTCATTCAATCTCATCTCAAAAATTTTTTTTTAAATTAACTGATAGTTATTGTGTCTAATTTTAAGAAGTTGTTTCACAGATTGATGCAGTCCACATACGTTTTGCATCTGGTATAAGAAGGAATAATTATTGTAATAGTAAAAACGTATGTGTATACACAATCGATTTTTCAAAATGTGTAGTTTGTCAGGTATGAGTTTTAATTTTAAGTCTTTCTCTGTAGCTAGAATAAGTGGGAATGTATGCATATCATTGTTTGTTTGTCATAAATATAGAAGTGAAAAATCAGATGGACATGTAATACATTTGTAACATGCAATCTCAATCTAACTCTTACTGTCTCATTAATTGGAACTCCAAAGCCATGAAAATTTGAATTGTTTGTCAAAATTTGCAAGGTGAATAATAAGTAAGCTGTATTACATGTTATATGTATTTTGGAAGTTGTTTGATGATTGTTTTACTTTTACAGCTGGCCTAGTACTACTTAAAGACTTCATCATAATACTCTTTAAAATACTGGCTTAAGCAAAACAATAAATGTTACTTTATTACATATTGTGGATTCACAGTGTTGTTATGTTTTTGACAGAGATTTATCCTAAAATATTTTTGGAGAAGAATGGGTTTTTCCTATACTTTCTTCTTTCTGTGTGTTGTTTGATTTTTTGCTTTCACCTCTTGCTGATGACAGTTCAAATTTTCAGGACATCATTTTCCCCAGTAAAGGAATAAAAAAGGAAAATTATCAGTAACATTTATCAAAGAAGACCTCCTTCACTTCATGCTGCCAGGAATGAGGCAATATTTAATTTGACGTGTTTCCATCAGTCCAAGGCTGAACTGCTTAACATGGTGTCAAAAGTTGTACATTTGTAATAGCGTATGAAATGGAAGATAATGTTTACAAAATAAAATTTATTACTATTATATGATGATATGAGAAGATGGTAATTTCCTCTTCTCTTTGTTTTAGGTCTTGGCTAGGGTTTATTTGTGCAGATGTTTTGAATTCACTGTGGTCTTATGTTAAGATTTAGTGTCAACAGATCTAAAGAAAGTGGTTGAGTGTGGTCAGGTGCTATGAGTGAGTCCTGTTGTAATGTACCATCTAGTTAGTTGAGTGAAGTTTTGTTTTTTTCCCCCCTCACATATAACCAGTGAAATCCTCTATGTATTCTTTTCAGAAATGTAGACTTGAATGAGGTAAGACAAAGTGGGGTAAAATAGATGCACAGAACACTGAACTTTTTTTTCTCTCGTTTGTTTCATTTGTAGATTGTAGATGTATCTTGTTTAACAGGTTTTTGTCTTAGTTTCACGATGATTGACATTTAGATCTGTAACCTGGCAAGGTGAATAATACAGTACAGAAAATGTATAGGCCTACAGGTTAGGCTTGTCGACTGCTGAGAGCAAGAATTAATTTTCTCCACTTTACAAAAAGTGGAGCTGATCGTTTCTTGTTCTCAGCCGTTGATGTCTCAAACCCCATGTTTGACTTCAAAAACAGGGGCATAATTAAACCTTGATATCAAGATCCAACTACAGGTTTATAAGAAATTAACAACTTACAATGGACACAGGCATGGATCGACTCTGGAGAGTTGGCTCTCCTGGGATGCTGGGCACCTGCAAAAGGCTGCTGCTTCTTCGGCATGCATTCTGTAGTTTTTGTGCTTAAAAGGGGCATGCCTTGCCCATAGCTTAGTATTTCAAGGCAATACAAGATCCCTTTAGGGGGATAAGATCATGACGAAAATACAACAAAGCGAACAAACACAAAAAGATAATAATGCATGAATCATGGTAGTAAGGTGATTCGTGTACAGTCTTTTAATTTCTTCCAACATATACAGGTCAAACTTCAGTCTTGTTATGTTTGAAATGTTATCAAGTGAAGGACAAAAGTTGAAGTAGTCGGTCTATCCCTTTCTTTTTGCTGCTCTTCAGACTTTGTTTTGACATTGTAGATCTGGCATGGGTGTTGTAGTTGTAGTCAAAGAAGCCCTTTTTCCTCAGGTACCCCACCAGCTCATCAGCAGACGTCTCCCTCGCGATAGCCTCCATCTTGGCACAATATTCAGCTCTTACTGCTTCTTTGTTAGTTTGGACATCGCCATGTCCACGGCCTTCAAACCCAGTGGGAAAGTGAGATTTGGAGTTTGGTGAGTAATTTATGTGGTGATTTATTTATTTATTTTTATCTACTTTTATTTATTTGGAGGATGACTGAAATGCTTTTATTATGCACATCGATTATTACAAGAGATGGTGACTAAATTCAATGAAACTAAGGAGAAATAATTGCTGATTATTGTTTTGATTTTTTTAACAGAAGATAACACTGTATTGATTATAACTGAAAGAGGTAAAGTACCAGATGACTACAAAAACAGTTGGCCCTCCATTGCCTTTCAAAATTGATCAATATCAAGTTTAGTCATCTGCATGTATTATATAATGATACTATTCTTAACAATGGTTGAATGTGTTCTCAGCGCTGAAAAGCAGCAGGAAACAGCTCTCTTCATTTTCGTTGTATCTAAGCCGATGTTTTTTCATTATGGATTACAGATTTTATACCAATAACTTCCTCTGAAAACAGTGCTTCTGATGTAGTAAAAAATTATGTGGAATTATCAAGAAATGTATGTGATATCGTTGAAAATTGTATTTCTTTTATCAATCAGTGAATTTGCCCTATCCATTTTTGACTGTAACAGAACAGTACTCAGTGACAAGAAAAAAATGGGTCGCACCATCAGCCCAGATATTTTGGATTATACCTCAGAGCGACTACGCCAGTTCAAGGACAGAAACACTCATAACAAAATAAACACTAGAAAATTTGAGAGGAGAAAACATTTGTGTGACTAAGAAAACAAAGAGAGGGACTAGAGGTAGAAAGAAAAAAATCCGCCACATACCAACTCATGTGTCCCAACCAAACATAAATAACAAGACCTGTGTAAAGAAAATTGGAAACGCTTGTAACCTGAACGTAAACCACGACAATTTAATAACACTGATAGACAATGTTTCGAAATCTGAAAAGAAAAAAGAAT
>JAOYNN010037790.1:0-18648 GCA_025770095.1 Goniobranchus kuniei | reverse complement strand
CAATTCTTAATTACACAGGGTTCCTGCGGCCTCCTTACTTTCAAGGAGCTCCTTGAAACCTTCTTGAATTTGATTTTCCCCCAAAATCTCCTTGAAAACTCCTTGAATTTTAAATTTTGGCCTAAATCTCCTTGAATTTTATTTTGTCCAGAATAAAATTTAAAGAAAAGGTGCAAGACCGTGACAAATGCCCTCAGTTTGGGAAAATCGGTGGCGAGGCGGGTGCGTTAAGCCTCCTTGAATTCACCGAAATTCTCCTTGAAACCTCCTTGAATTTTAAGGAAGCACAGCTGCATGAACCCTGTATAAATTGTTCAAGAGGAAGCTGTAACCTATTGGAGGAAGGAAAGAAGAAGGAGAGGAAGGAGGAAGGAGGAGGAGGAAAAGACGAAGAATGTGTAAGAGTTTGAACCAATGCAAAAATATGCTGGATCGGAAAAATTGATTTACGAAAGTGAAGATTGTATATTTCAGAAAATTTCAAAACAAAAAAGTTACACCTCCTACACACCTATGCAGAGCTGCCAACTGTACATGAAAAATACATATTTGTACATCTTTTTAGTCTCTTGTACAAATTTATGACTTAAATGGGTCTTCCAAGGCCACAATGCCCAAAGATTTGTTGGCTAGGGCAAATCAGCTGAATCTTTTAGCTAAACCACACTAGACCTTTCTTTTTTTTTTTTCATTTGTTTCACAAATACTGTTAATAGGTTCAGTTGCATT
Organism: Goniobranchus kuniei; assembly: GCA_025770095.1. Taxonomy (NCBI): domain Eukaryota; kingdom Metazoa; phylum Mollusca; class Gastropoda; order Nudibranchia; family Chromodorididae; genus Goniobranchus; species Goniobranchus kuniei. Next base: position 17,919 of record JAOYNN010037790.1, on the reverse strand, counting down.
TGAGTTGTACATGCATTATAAAGCATTGCTCACGTTAACTTAGTAATTGGTACTGATAATTGACAAATTACCTTTTTCCCACCCGTTTTGAGTATTGTAAGGTTTTCTCCAGGATTGTATGGCTTTTGACAGTCAGGTGTACACTTTTTTATGGGTTGGAGTTGGCAGCTGTGTTCATGTATTCACTCCCACACCTTGCCACCAAAACCATGTCCATGCACAAAACACAACCCCACACTTAAGTTTCTCCTCCTATTATGACATGATTTGGCTCCATGACCGACTTCCACTTCCACTGTCACTAATCTTGTCACGCATTCTGGTGCCCCTGAGATTTTGCACCATCCAGCCAATTAAGCCTGTGGGCCAAGACACTGACTAGTGCTTAGTACAAAATATGGCAATCTTACTCCAAGACAATGGGCCTTATCCCCCTACAAAAGAAGTTAATAAACATAATTCTTTGTTACAAAGTGTCAGGTTATGCTTCGTTATGATTTTCTCGTTGATATCCCATCAGCAGTCTGTGGAGAGTTACCTTCTTGTACAAAGCTATTAAGGGGAAAGTACCAGCAATTGAACCATCTGAATACATTGAGTTTCAACAAAATAGAAGAAATATAAAGTCTATAACATTTGAGAACTGCATAACATCGAACATCGTCAAAAGGTATGCTAGAGTGAACACCAAAGCAGTCAAAGTTCCACATGCAAAAACTGACCGGTACCAAAATTCATTCTTCGAGCAGACGTCCAGATTGGAACAATTGGGATTCTGCGACGTATTGGATATAGAAACAGATTGCAGTGAATAACATAGCTGAGTAGTGAGAAGCAGGCCTAGGCATTTGGGCTGCCTAGCAGCTGATGCGCTCGAAAGTGAAAGGAAGGCCTACAACACAACATCACTTACTTAGGTTTGCGTGGATTCGCCTCGCTGGAACACATGACCAGAAGAAGATCTCTTTTTTCCAACCACACCCCTTTCCACTATACAGCAGTCATTTGCGCTGCTGGTAACCTTGAAACTTTCATGTCATTATATTTTGACTAAATGGAATTTAAGAAAAATAATGAATGATTGTATGTAGATCTACATCTAGTAAAAGTATATGTGCCTTATGATTTTTAAACAATTAGTCAGATCATTAACCACAGTGGATAGTGCACATGCATTAGTTGCTCACACAAAGATCTAGCATGGAAAGTGTAAATGAGAAAATGTACATATGGTAAAGACAGATAGTCATGAATGCATAGAATGGTTCTGTGTAGAAGTTATGTCTTTTACATTACACTTACAGAGCAGGCGTTATATATGTATTATGTATGTACACACAGACAGACAGGCAGGCACACACACATACACATTTTATTATATGAAGCTACAATAAATACTTCCTGACTTTTTTTTTAGAAATGAAACAAAAGGGAAACGCTAAGCATTGTTAAGAGCCTGATCCTTCTTACTTTATAAGGTTTAAAGTGCGAAATCTTTTATGGAGACTCATGATAGTCTGTTCTATAAACTTCTTAAGATATATAGTCATGTAATGTTTTGAATTTGAATACTTAGAAGATTTATCATTCTCGAGTCTCTCTGGGAGATTGTTCAAGAGTCTTATTGTAGATGTATGGAATGAATGCTGTTGTGTATATGCTTTTGAAGCTAGGATCTCAAAGCTCTTGATAGGGTTTCTTTTGTAGGTGGAAAAATGTATGTGATCTTCATTATGTTATCCAAACACCAGACATAGTTTCTCCTTCCACTCACTGAACTCGAATTGCACATGTTCGTTTTAGACCTATTGACCTGCATGTTAATCAATTTGCCAAAGATGTTATGCTTTTCACCCTTAAGGCTAAGGGCCCATGTAAGGTATTGGTACCACTTGGATGGTCTCCATAATTTCCCACCTTGGACAATATTAAAACCCACCAATGGTGCTACCAAACAAGTCTTATTCCTTACGCAAATCCATTTGGATAATTAGGAACATAGTATTTAAATGCTGAAACCAACCAACTGTTTATGCAAGATAATGATACAGTGATGAGTTGAAATAATTAGGATAATACCGGTAAATGAAGAAGTCCTAGATTGACAATAAGATACCGTTCTTATCAAAGAAGAAAACAAAAGAAAAGATCAGATAAGAAAGTAATCACTTGTACCTTTATTCATACATATGTGTACGACGTTTTGTGAACAACTAATGACATTTACATTATCTATGACTAAGACAAACAAAGAGACAAAGAAACAGAATACCCAGGATGTATATATATATACACACACATAAGGAAGCTAGAGTGCTCAAAGTATTCAATGTGAAGACGTTTTGTTCACAGGTTCACAGTCTGATCTCATCACACTAAAGATCATAGTATATTTTAGATGCGCACACGCCAATGCGCAGCTTGTATGAGGAGGCATGAGAAAGAAGGCTGTCCTGTCTTTACAGACAAGTCTGGAACAAGCTGATGAGATAATGCAGGGCAATGACCTCTAGACTTTTCTAAAACATGTAGTGATAACCAACGCTTTAAAAATGTCTCCACTTTTCAAAGGCATTATATTACGCAGGTAATAGAACTAAGTGCATATAAAAACAGCTCAAAGCCTTGACTTCAAATAAGAATTTTGCAGCATATGTATTTAATGCAAAACATTATAAGCCTACTGGCAGCATTTCTTTTTAGTCTTGAATAGAAGAGTATTTTTTTTTAATTGTAATGTTTTGCATTGTTGTTTTCCATCAATGAATTATGGTAACCAAGAAAGCACGGTTTCTTTTGTATAGTGTTTTTAAATGTTCTAGCTCAGTAGTCATAGTATACCTTTTACCAACACTGCGTCTTTGGGATGTTTCCTGATCTGTGAATCAGAAACGTATGCAGGATCGCAAAAGAAAAATCTAATGCTCATGCTCTGCTGTCAGGAAGCCTACAAAACCCGTCATCATGCTATTGTTATTCAAGACAAAACAAGTTTGGCCTGTACTGATATTACATATAAATTAATTCAGAAGTTTCTGAGCAGTCGCAATCACATTAACCATCAAATTTGACGGATTACATTCATAGGTGAATAGCAGTTTTTAATCTGGCAAGGTTTTGCGTGAGTTTTCAATGCTTTTGCAAAGTGGTGAGATTTCAAAGTTGTTGAGGATAATGGCTACAAGCTGGATGCCGCTTGTTTTATGGGTGGGTGACTCCAGAGTTGATCATACACATGTTGCAGTATTTACGGCAATATTTGTGTCCCTCCACAGCATCCAAGCAGATGGGATGTGATGTTTCGTTCATCAAGGCACAGTCTCTGATTGTCAACATGTCGCCACAGACGCTTGGGTGAATGGTGGCTGTAAGAGAGAACATTTTTTGTTTAATGGAATGGTTATTTCCTAAGGTATATTGCATGTATGTAAGGAGCAGAGAGCTAGAGTAAATGTCATAATATGAACATTTCACATAGCTAGGAGTGGACTCATTGATATATCACTGGACCAATACATGTACCATGGTGATCCAAACGGACGTACAACTTTGCAATCAGGCAATCAAACTTGCACCCGTCCCTTATCAAGAATTGACACTATTGACAACCATGCACATTCTTTATTCACCAGACACTATAAAATTATATAGTACAATGGCACTCTCTATCAAATACAGCAGTAGTTTTGTGTAACCTTAAATACGCGTAGCTGTTAACTATTCTTAGACATGACAAAAATGTTGATGTTTCAACCAAACATGCCCCATGACAGTAATACTCAGTCAGAGAGTAGGCCTATAGTATCTACACGCATGAAGAAAAACGATAAATCAGTCTAAATTTAGTTAGAGCTTTTCATTCAGGGACAATCTTATCGTATTAATGTCATTTAGAACTTGTTTCGCAAAGAACCATCGCCCGATCTAATTTTTACTTTATGTTTTCCATATAAATACCACAGCACCCCAAGTAGGTGTATAAATAGAATACCTAGTTTAGTGTTTGTGTGTATGTTTGTGTGTGTGTGTGTGTGTGGTGAGAAACAGACTGACTGAGATCGTGGTGAGGATGACAAAAATCATGACATCAGTAACAGTGCGTCAACATGGTTCAATTTTCAAACTTGTTTCCTGTAATACTGACAAAACTGCTAATCACTGATGTAGACAAAAATCAGAATAAAGAATTTTAAACAATTATATTATATATAACTAACTTCGTAATCATATTATTTGTGTTTAAAGAGAACCAAACTTACGACATCCAGTTTCATCAGAGGCGTCACCGCAATCGTTGTCTCCGTCACACTTCCAGGTCGTGTCGATGCAACGGCCATTTTGACATTTAGTCTCCGTGGCAGGGTCACAGGCTGGAAGAATATTGTGTTGATTTTAGGATTGCAGGGACACAAGTTGGGCAAAAGCTACATAGAATGTATACATTTATAAGGTCTCAGGCTGTGCTAAAGTGACATTAAATTTACACATGTGTAAAGTCTCAGTTTGGATAGAAGTTACATTGAATTTACAAATGTGTAAAGTCTCAGGTTGGATAAAAGTTACATTGAATTCACAAATGTGTAATGTCACAGGTTGGATAAAAGGTACATTGAATTTACAAATGTGTAATGGCTCGGGCTGGATAAAAGTTACATTGAATTTACAAATGTGTAATGCCTCGGACTGGGTAAAAGTTACATTGAATTTACAAATGTGTAATGTCGAGGGTTGGATAAAAGGTACATTGAATTTATAAATGTGTAATGTCTCGGTTTGGCTAAGAGATACATTGAATTTACAAATGCGTCAAGTCTCGGTTTGGGTAAGAGATGCATTGAAGTTACAAATGTGTCAAGTCTCGGTTTGGGTAAGAGATACATTGAAGTTACAAATGTGTCAAGTCTCGGTTTGGGTAATAGTTACATTGAATGTACAAATGTGTCAAGTGTCTGTTTGGGTAAGAGATACATTGAAGTAACAAATGTGTCAAGGCTTGGTTTAGGTAATCGTTACATTGAGTGTTAAAAATGTGTAAAACTCAGGTAGGTAAAAGTTAAATGGAATTTACAAATGTGTCAAGTCTCGATTTGGGTAAGAGATACATTGAATTTTACAAATGTGTAAAACTCAGGTTTGGTAAAAGTTAAATGGAATTTACAAATGTGGAAAGTCTCAGGTTAAGTAAAAGTTGCATTGAATTTAAAAATGTGTAATGTCTCGAGTTGGGTAAAAGTTTAATTCAGTTTACAAATGGGTACCATCTCAGAATGGGTAAAAGATGTGTTGAATTTCGTTAATAACATGCTGCCTTCCTAAAAATGTACTTCTCGTAAGAAATGCCCTCTAAAACTTGTAAAGTTACAAGATGCAATTAAACTACCTGGTCACTTTAAAATTTCAATATTTTATCATAGAATACAAGAGCGATTACCTATGTTTTTCCTTCAGCAAGATAATTTACTGAAATTGAATTGCTTCACTCGACTCAGGTGTTAAATGAGTACCTAGCAATAGGCTGGTATTGTTGCGCTGAATAGTTACACTTTGTTGTACGTACTTCATAGGGGGTATGCCTGTAAGGGGGTTAAGTATTGTAAAGCGCTTTGAGACTTCTTAGAGCGGTGGAAAGCGCTATATAAATACAATCTCTACCTTTATCTTTTTGAGATGATATTACATTAAATGAAGTTAATGATTCATATTCCCTCACTGGTGCAGACGCACAGATCGCACATCGTTAGCCATTGCACTCTGACATCTTCACAACTACATGGGGACTTGTAGGCTAGTGGTGCAGATGGTTGAGTGCATCGCACTAGCAAGTCGGATAAGATCGTTCGCTGCTTATATCCAGGTACTCATTCACACCTGAGGCACTTGATTTACGCGAAGTGCTTTATCTGTGATCCTATTCCATCACCTCACCCATCTTTTTATCATCACCATACACATTGCTTGACTCCCGACTCATAACGACTTGTACCAAGTGCCAACCACTGCCTTTCCTGGCCAGAAATGTTGGCTACCGGCACAATAAAAAGATCTAGTCACTACTGAATCTAATGTTATCATCTGGTAAGAAACATTTCCCGCTTAATCTTAAAGGGAAAGTCGGTGACTTACTGCATGTCAGCTCGTCACTGGCATCCTGGCAATCGTCATCACCATCGCATTTCCACCTGGCGTCAATGCACCGGGAGCCATCAGCGCAACGGAACTGGTTGGTAGCGCAAGCCCCAGCTAAAGAGTGACAGAAGAAAAAAAAAAGCCAAGAACATATAATTTATTATACCAATACCATATTTACAACAACAACAAAAATTGTAGATGGAATGCATTTAACTATGTTTACCATCATGAGAATCAGGGGCGCCGTAACTCAGCGGTACAGCGTTGGCCTGCTGCAGACCAGCAGGTTCGATTCTCGCCACGGAAACGTGCGCTTTTGCCTTTATTAAGCAAGAAAATTTACCCCTGTAGCATCACTTGACCCAGGTGAAAATGAGTACAGCTTGGCTGGTAAAGTACTCTGCACTACACTAGCATCCTATTCAGAGAGTGATGGATAAAGTCTGCCACCGTCCACTTCATGTTATAGAAACCGAGATATGCTCTGGCCCAATGGGCCGATTCGACTTGAAAAAGACTATTTTTTATACGATCATAAGAGTCAATATAAGAGCAGTATCTTGTGTTGATCCAAAAATTTTATGAAACTCGCTTCAGTCCAATATCAGAAATTCACCCACATACGCAAACATTGCATGACCTTCAAACGTGTCTTAGCACTAGACTTAAAAGTTATCATGCAGGCTTCAGTATACTTAACGTACAAGTCGCAGCCTTACAAATTGCCTCAAGCATACTTATATTTACAAGTTCTTGGTTTGTGATTTTGATGTTTTGTTGTTTTTTTATGTTGGTTTTTATCTTTTTTTTTTTTTTTTTTTTTTGTGGCTTAATTCTACGAATAGTAACATAAATCAAAAGGAATAGTCAGAGACGGGTGAAAATAAGGTTTTTAAAAATGAATTTTCAGGTTTTCATTTTTGCACACATGTAAATCATTATTCCCTTTTTTTCCCCTTAAATCTTTAAGCTGTGGTTGAAATGGACCATCATTTTGATTTTGTCACATTGAAAGACAAATAAAAATGGTAAATATTTGTTGGGTGTTTTTTTTTCAATTATTAGTCCACAAGGTTCAATTTCAATTGTGGATCCCGAATTTCAGTCACATATTTCCATACCTCAAGACACCCGTATATGCCCATTTATTAGTATCCAATATCATCACACTGAAAATCTGTTATAAAATTAACCCACAGATCCTAACTTTTCAACTCATGAAATATTTTTCTTTATTTGTATACTAATTCAAAGAATAAAGTCACATGTAGTAAATATTGTATTTAAAAAAAAAAAAAAAAAGAGCTAAATCCACAAAATATATCTTATCTCAGCTTCATATCAAATAAGAAAGTTCTTAGCATTCAACAATATTGTCTTTTTCAATGTCCAATCGATTCACATAAATGCTACCATCACATGTGTGAAATAACTCATTCCCCTACAAAACTGTCTCTCATAGGGATATATGTTCAACCAGGATTTCACCATTTTTCACCAATTCATTTTTCTATCATGGTCTGAAGCATTTCTGTCAACCATCTCGACACATTCAGAATTGTTCATGACGTGAGTCTCTTACTGTTTGAAAAATCTACATTGCAATTCGTCCAAAATGTGACATTTTATTGAAAAAATTTCTTTGCTCACATGATTCCCAACCACGGCTATTTGTATTAAAGCTCAAATGTACAATACTACACATGTGCGCGTATGTTTGAAATCAGTGAATTTTTGATGATTGTTGCTTGATTCCATGGGTTGAGATTGAAGCTGAGGTGAATGATAAGGTTCTTGACTATAATACTAACACTAAAGTCCGTTACAAAATTGAAAGTCACATATTGAGGCCCATATCTTCAAAACTAAACACCGGATAGAAGTGAGATTTTTATGACTCTGGAATAACCATGACCAAACACAAATTCTATTTTAAAATTTTTATCTAGCATAATTGACGATTTTTTTATCCGAGCTATATAAAATATTCAAGATGGTTGAGTGTACAATATTTTTATGATTTACAGTAAAACTATGCCCTTCATTCCCAAATTTAATCAAACCAGAAGGAACATGCAGTTCAATAAAACTCTACAGGATTTTTTCCTTTGGATCTAGAGCAGCATTTCGCTATGACTTGTTCAGTAAGCAAGATAACAGATGTAGATCTATTATAGAAGCGCCCAATTAAATTGAGAAAAAAGTGCTTTTCTCTAGAGATTTAGATCTAGTTTCTTTACTGTATAATATTAAAAATGTTGAAATTTTGTGAGCTCAACATTCGTAATATAGACACAAATAAACAAATTACTCAATTTAAGCTGATTTCGAACTGAAAAAATTATTTATGTTTGATCATTGGTACATGGAAACACCACACAAAGTCTCAGAAAAATAGGATATTGGAAATATACGTGATTTTCTGTGGTTCTAAATTTTGAAACGGACTTTAATTCCATGGCTGTCTTTTATAATTCATGTCATGTAAAAGTTTGAGTGATTTTTGAATGTTGAGTCAAATGAATGATTTCATTTGTGCTGTTTTAGTCAAAGTAAAAAGTTCAATCTTATTTAGGATATTTTCTGTTCCCTTTTCTTAATCCTTGGGTAGATAAGCTTCAAAGCCAAAATACTATCAGGGACCCCATGTGCAAGTTGTGACTGTGAGAAAGAAAGTGATTGGAAATTGTTGTATTCAGACTTTGTCAAAAGATTTCTGATCTGACAAAATAAATCACTGTTAATATACCGGTATCCTGATTTTTGCCCTGTCTCTTCTGTCACCAATCTACGGAAGTGGAAGGGCATCTGGTGCAAAATTTCTATCCAAACATTTGGAGGAAGAACAACAAGTCTTATTATGGATCCATGAATGAAAAGTTGACTTTATGGACTCAGTGTCTTTGGTCCTTTTCTCATTTTCAATCAGATAATCAAATTGTCATAACTTCATTCTCTTCCTGTTTAACATTTGGATGTTAAATTATCAAACATATTTTAAGCAGAAAAATGCATGCCTCGCCAGTAGGGAGTATTATCAAAAGCCAGTCTTTTAACTCAAATGATTGACATCATTTCTCAAATGATCAAAAACAATGGAAAAATTCATGCCTCGCAAGTAGAGAGTATAATAAAAAGCCAGTCTTTTACCTCAAATAATTGACATCATTTCTTAAATGATCAATTGAACAGTAGGAAATTCATGTCTCGCAAGTAGAGAATAATATCACAAGCCAGTCTTCTAACTCAAATAATTGACATCATTTCTTAAATGATCAAAAACAGTGGGAAAAGTCATACTTTGCAAGTAGAGGTTAATATCAAAAGCCAGTCTTTTAACTCAAATCATATGCTAATTGACATCATTTCTTCTTCGCCACGTTATATACAAATATTTGAATGACCTGCCGGAAACATTTTTATGTCAAACATTTCTTAAATCACAAAATCCATTTACGGTCGTCACATTTCATTTATCAAGCTATCACTCTACAGCCTTATCATGAATAATGTAAAAAGTAAATGGATTTATATTATTATTATCTTAATATATATAGGTGATTGTATTTTCTACTTTTATCAATTGGTTTAATTTTTGTTTAATTTAATTTATCTCTTTGATTTTGTTCTTTGAATCACACTTATCCAGTTTTAATTAAAGATAAATCTGATTGTAATACAAAAGATTTTACTTTTGGTCTCTTTTCCTCTTTTAGCTCCTGTGTGTCATAGATTTGGATGTTTGTGTGTTAGTTGAAGGTGTGAGTTTTGAATATCTGGTTGTTCAAATCAGTCATTAAGATTTAACAAGACATTTCTGATTGTTTAAAATGCAAATTAAAAACATAATAAACGGTAGACGTTAGGGAGAATGGAATGACTTCAAAACAACAGCAGAACGAAGAGAGATGTCAAACCAACCTGTTAATATCAGATCTAATCAGGAAAAGAAGATGGCAGTACCTTGGCCATGTAGGCGGAAGGGAAAACTGCAGAATAACAAAAACAGGTCTTGAGCTAGGAAGTTGAAGGCAACAGAAAGAGGGGAAGACCCAAAGAAAACATAAGAAGAACAGTTTTGATAGAGGCAAAGACAAAAGGTATAGAATCCATGAGCAGACTGACTAAAGCAGCCTAGAGCAGAAGAGAGGGGAGACAAAGTTATTTGGAGCCCTATGCGATGTCTGACAAACAGAGATTTTAGTGAAACCCCAGTTTGTGCAGAGACAAGACAATACAAAGGAATGCAAAGGAATAAACGTAAGAAAAAATCCTGCACCAGTTGGAGGAAGAGGCCACATGGTCAAGTGGTATTGCATTGGCTTTTCATGACAAGGCGAGGGATGCCATTGTGAAGGTCCCAACTTCGATTCCCATTGGTTCATGAACTCCTTTGTATTAAATTGTCTGTGTCCTAACTGGAATTTCACTAAAATATGAAGTCTGATTGAAATGTCATCAGTCATAATATGATAACAATTTGGCTGATGATCCAGATGGAAATTATAATAACAATCATCATCATCATAATAATAATGGGAAATAATGGCAAAACATTAAAAATTGTGAAACTCAACCTAATAATATTTTACCATTATTTCCCTTTATTTACTCAACGGTAGCACCCCACCATTTTCACTTTTCATAATAATAATAATATAAAACTAGCAGTAATAGTCAATAACAACAGATATCAGTCAACACTAATATTATTCTCTATCTCTCACTGAACACAACGTTGCTTTCCTGTAAGTGGATTTTAACTTTATAATAAGGGATCAGCTCTGCACTAAACTTGTAAAGCAGATGATGTATGGAATGTCCCCAAAAAGTACAGACATTTTTGTGCATTGTGGAGTAAGGCTTCAAATGCAGAGCAAAATTTTCATTGAATTAGTACACGGTATTGATTATTTAAAAAATAATAAAAATTCACATCAAGGAAGTGATGAAGATTATTATTTTTATACCGGGTAGAAAATTGTACATTGTAAAATAACAATTTTTGAACATTTTTCCTGAGTACATTTTACAACAAACAGCTTAATTTAAATTGATATTGATGGATTCCTACAAATAAAATCAATCAGACAGCATTATAAAATGAGTTTTTAAAATTTGTTGCACAAAACCACTGTAATTAGTGGGGTTTTATAAATCATTCAAATACGATCTGAAGGAGAATTTGCTTCCTTTCATTGCTCTTGCTTTTCATTTTAACTTTTTACTATTGTCTGACAAAAGACTATATGAAAGGTCACATAATTTTGTCCTCCTAAATCTATTTTATAATTATTCTTATGTTTAAAACAACACAGAACTTTTCAGTGCACACCCTATGTAAAATTTATTGATAGATAAACAATTGTGCAAATCTTTCCTCCTCGAAATATATTTTCCCAATGCCTTCAGTTTGATTTCTTTGTGGACCCCTGTTCCAAATATTCACCAATCATGACGACTGCAATTCTTGGATGAGGTCCTGAAAGTCTGTGACATACCATTTGGCATTGGCCTTGACCTTCTCCCTTATCACGTTTCCACCATAGCCAATAAATGCATCCTGTGACGTAATAAAAACAACAGACAGGATTAACGCAATAGATTTTGTTTTTAATCTCCCATGAATAGTAATTTCAAAACGCATTTTCTAATTTTTGGCAAATTCCTGAAGAAAGGCATCTGGCTAGTCACACTAAGTAAAAATGTTATTAACTATTTTCAGAAGAGAATCAGAGATACAATTTCTATACAATAACACTTCGACGGTCACTTGTTAAAACTTAACAGCGGCGAATTTTTCATAGGAGGGGCTGAAATTTCTGGGTCCGACAAGCTGTGTTCATTGAAATGGCTGGAATTACAGTCGAATTACAACTAGACTTTTCATCTTTGATGTCAAGTGAAAAAAACCTGTTTAAAATCTGCCACAGTTAGTACCATTGTGAAGATCTGAGAAAATTTCTATTGATAACTATTTCTTACATGAGAAACAGGAAATTACCGATTAGAATATAATATTAACCCCTTGACCACTTCACTGCCATGGCCCGTCAAATCCATGAGCCTAGATTTTTTTTACTGTATGTGCCATAGGTCTGTGGAATTGACGGGCCAATGACACAACACTTATTCTTCTAGTTATGAAGGGAATCAGGTCAAATAACTCTTTCATTACGTTGGTGAAGTATTGGTAAGTTGATTCAGCTGATAATTTATTTCTTTGTGTCAGCGAAATATTAAAGGAGTTATTTTTCATGTTTGATCTACCGATGCGAAATTTCTATCTTTTCTTACAATGGCGGAGAGACAAAGAAGCTACATGTTTGGCTTGCTGCTCACAGCCATGGAAGCTTTAGAAAACGTGTTGAATGACTGAGAGTAGGATAATGTTAGAAGTGAGAAAAATGATGGAGAGGATGATTTCTTGCCTCGATGCATGGTGCAAGCTCTAGATCTAGATACCAGATGAACACCTAGGCCTGCAGATCTAGATTTAGCCCTAATGAAGACAACCCTTCTTGGAATGTAGATCTAGATCAAGGTGTGACGGCAGGAGGTCCCCATGATTTTGCCAGGTCTAGATCTTGAAGGCAAAGCTTAGATCCAACAGCTTCAATTATACGATTTAGATCTGATACATTTAGATCAAGGATCTACTTCTAGTGAAAGAGATGCTTGGCCCAATGAAACCTGGCAAATGGATGTGACCATAGTGATATATCCTTGGCAGTTAAGGGGTTAATCACCAGGCCCTTACACCCTGCCGAGGGTGAAAGGCCTTAATTGATTGTTGTGATTTCAAGAACAAGACTTGGAAATTTCATCATAAATGTCATTACATTCTCCATTGTCTTTCTTCTTCTTCTTCTTCATACAGGATATATTCCAAAACAAATAGAAAGTGTACAATTGCATATCTGTTAATAACATCAGAACTAGTCGGTCAAAGAGGATAACCTATATATAGATAACCTAGATAGTATATATCAAGTTAAAGAGATCCATCTGCTGCTGTTTTTGACAACATGCATGAGCCGATGATTGAAGTTCTCACGTGTTTGCATCATCGTGTCTGATGACATGGCAAGCATTTCTCTCCTGGTATTCTGTTGGAGTTCAGTCAGAGTTTTTGTATTGGCTGACGTTGACTCGACCTTTAAGATAGTCTCATACAAAGTAATCACAAGGGTTCAAATCAGGACTACGTGACAGGCCAGTGACAAGTTTGAATTTCTTGTCTTATTGAATTTCTTGTCTTGAATTTCTTGTCTTATTGAATTTCTTGTCTTATTGAATTTCTTGTCATAAGACAATCTCCAAAATGAGCATTCAAAAATCCAATGCTTGCATTTGTAAACAGTCAAAGCTAGCAGACGATATCAGTCAAAGTTGTTTTTTTCATAACGTTTTCAATAAAACATAAATTGTGTTTGTTTTGGTTCAAAATGGTGCAAACTGTTCCATTTTTGACCAACAAATAAATGTGTACCAATCCGTTACAATGGTACACTTCTTTCTGGTACACCCTATCTGTACTGACTCATTTGTTAGACTAAACATTACAATCAGTGCCTGTCTCTTAACAATAAATGCCTACAGACAAAAATAAAAGACTTCAAGTAAGAAATCAAACAAAAAATTGTTTCAAAATGACCTCAAGGACTAAAACACAAGGACAAACTCACAGCAGGAGGACAAGCTTCCAGATCAGTGATGCCATCTCCTATCATCACCAAGGATTTCAATCTGTGTTTCTCTTTGATGATGCAAAGAGCCGTGGATTTACCACCAGAATCGGATGTTGGGGCCGTCTCATCAAAACCTGAATAATTACCATCTGGCAACAGGAAGAAATCACAAAAGTCAGTGAATCATACGACACACGTATGGAAAAGGGTCATCCTGGTGAAATTACTTTGCTTGCAGACAAAATTCCAGAAAGAAAACAATAATATTATTACAACTACTGATCTGGTGATATGTTTCTATTTTGGGGCAATTCTGTCACATAAATATGAGTATTATGAGGCCTCTGCACAAGCCATGCTTTTAAATTTGGTTTTAAAAGCTCTAAAAACTGATGAGAGTCTTAACATGCATTGTCAATCAAGTTTTACAACATACACACAGGTGGTACTCTAAATTTATAAATTATGACAATACGTTGATTACCGAGGTCAAACTTGAGTTCGTTGGCAAAAATGTTTTCTAAAGGAACGTTAATTTGCTGAGCAACTGGATTGATAATGGTACGAATGCCACCAGACACTAAGAACACACGCTTCATTTTAGACTGTAATAATGACACCAGTTCTCTGTTGAAAGAAAAAAAAAGAATAATAATAACGAAAGGGATATCTAATTCTTGCAAACATCCGCAACAAAACTAAGCAGAGGTTTTCCTCAACTTTTTTTCAAACACTAATGATGTATCTTCTATTCACACTGCTGTATGCATGAAAAACATCTGTTCTAGATTGGCATTGATGCAAACGATTAGAGGCTTTTGAAATGTGGATTGACAGCAGAATACCTACAATTCCTAAGACTGCGAAATTGTCCAATACAAAAGTAGGCCTACTAGAAAAAAACAGACAAAATAAGAGAACTGGGGGTGAACATCAGAAAGAAACAGATCAGACTTTTTGGTCCTATATGGAGACAAAATGGCATTGAAAGGTTAAGAACATCTGGTATGATTGAGGGAATCAGAGCCTGTGGCAAACAACGAACCACAAACAAATTGAAAAATAATGTGTTGTTAGGGAAAAATTTCCAAAATTTGTGATTTATTGCAGAAAGGTATGAAAACCATGGCTGTGATTTGCAGCTGGCAACTGCGATTTTCAGCAGGAATAGATGAAAAGGCGACTTGCTGTTATCACGTAATGCTTTTCTGCCAATTGAGCCCATACTAATTTGTCAACAGGACCTCCAAGTCAGATCTCTCCTCTCTTTTCCATCCTGCCCACAATGATGTCATTTTTGAAACATCTCCAAGTTTTCTCTGTCCTGTACCAATGTTTCCCCGTTGCACGATGACTATCATCTTGCTTTCCTTGATGCCATTAGTCCAGCCTTTTTTCTTCCCGGCTGTTTCCCCCCCCCTTAAATCTAGCATCCTTTCTTTCAATTAGTTTCTTTTTTTTCCCACGGATTAAACCAAACAGTTCGATAAACTTGTTTCTTTTTTCATGTATATTCATTCTATTTATTCTTTCGTTAATTCACGAGCATCTCGGAACTTTTCAGCAGCATTTCATCTCAAAACTGGTCGCCGCTATCACTCAGTGATTTTACCCACCGTAGATTTCTAAGCAAATTATGGCAAATATATTTATATGAAATACAATAAGTTTCAACATGTGACAGTTCAAAGCGATTTCAATCAATTTCATATCAAAACCTTAAAGAAACCGACACAGATTTCTTTCTTTCCTTTTTTCTACAACTAATTGTCTTATGATTTTATATTCTTAAAGTGAACGTGTTAACACTTAGAATGTTAAACCTTACGATTTTAACACTTACCGAATTCCGTGGCTAAGTCTTGGGGGATTGTTTTGAATGAAATCTTGCAATTGCTTTCGAGTTGGATTAATTATTTTTAGTCTTGCGTCAAAGGCCTCTCGAAAAGATACACCACCACCCATAGCCTTGACGGTCCTGAAACGCATGAAAATCACACAACTGTTATGTAACTTACATACGACGATGCCTCATGGCACTGCTTCAAACAGGCTTTGAATACACATTTGTTGGTTAAATATCTGCCATGAACTGATTAAATGTGATTTAACTCAACTTATCTGATAATATCTGTAATTCTCCGTCCAGTACATTCTTAGTCTTAAGGACAAAAATACTCTTTAAGCGTTCATGATTAATTTCATGGTCAAATTGGATACAATGTAGTCTACTTTATTCAACTGCATCAGCCTACTTGTGATGTGAAAAAAAAAATATGTAAGCTTTTATGTAGCGCTAAATGCACTATGTGCTGGAAGCGTTGCACAAGTGTTCCCTAGTAGACGTACCCCTAAAGGGCATACAGTAACGTGCAACACTTTGTTTCAAATTTGATTGTTATAAGACCAGTGAAATTGCTGTAATGGTTTTATAGTACATGTACTGTTAATCCTCTTCTTACAGTTCTATTCATTATCTCACTCTGAATTTAGTTTTATAATCATCTTTACATAGTTTTCATGAATATTTTGTGAAATGTAGGTTCCATGTCTTTTCTAACCAAGCTTATCATTGAAGTATTTTAATGTACAGCGCCTTGAGCTAAACAAGGAATGGTGCTACATTTATTAATACTTTTTTTTATTTTTTTTTTTTTTTTAGTTTTTATATCTACTACTAAGATTTGAAACTTTGAAGTCATGCAATGGGAGGGGAGAGTGTGACAAGCAATATCACTATCATTCAGATAACCTTGGATGTCCAAAAGTCAGGTTAAGCCCACAAAGTAACAAAATAATACAGTTTCATTTTAACTAAAGAAAACAAAAAGGAGAAATAAAGGCTGAGCTCTACCATTCTTTGACTTGTTCTCCCGCATTACAGTATTTAGCTAACTCATCGATGCCTTCGTCTTGGCAAACGGTGGAATCCACATCAAAACAAACGCCGTCCGCTTTGCGCCAAATATCTTTCACCTTTGAACATACGTCTGTTGCTGATGACATGATTCTGTAGATTTTAAAACAGGAAAGGAAAAAGTTTATTAAAATTAGACTGCCATTACAATTTAGGAAACATTTATCCTACAGGGTATCTAATCATCTTCACTAGCAAACTTGTTGACGTTTTGACTTAAAGGATCATACGCATTTGAAAAATTCGGTGGCAGGAACCAAGTTGAGGAGCCACATTAAATTTGTTATAACAATTCAACTTTGAAATACTCCATATTTACAATGATAATCTGTATTAAATCAAGATTCTAGAGGTTGAATTTTTCAAATTCAAGGCTTTTTGAGCACAAGCTGCCGTGAAGTATTATGAAGTGTGGGTTAAAGGAATAGATAAGAAGTTTGGAAAGGGATATGGTGTTAACTCAAATCAGGGCCCCGTTCCCTAAAGCAAGCGCTGGCAAACTGTTTTCTGTTTTCGGGGCCCTGCTGAGGTTTCCCTCGATCGATTGATGGAAAAAGCAAATCACGTGACAAGTACATTTCACTGTGGCACAGAGGGTTGCCATGAACTGCACATGTCATCGGCAAAGTTGGGAGAACTATTCTCATTTAAAGGTAAATATAAAAAAGAACCAATAATTATATACCAACAGTTCCTCCTCTATAATCATATAGACCATGTAGACCATACTATACCTCTACTATTTACTTTTTCCATCAATCGATCGAGGGGAAAACAGTTTGCGAGCACTCGCCTTCGGCAACAGGCCCCTGGTTAGCTTGGGGAGGCTTGGAAGCTTGACATAGCATTTATTTTGTAGCAAAGTTGAGTTTGACTGACTCCAGATCCAGATCTAAATTACTGTTAAGATTTAAGGATAAGCAATTCAAAATTTTGGACTTACTTATGTCTTCATAAACGGTTTGCCTGTAGGCCTAGAGCTAACTGCTGGAGGTGATCACTATCTCCTAGTGAGATCTAGAAACTAGATATCGAGCAGACTCAGTAAGCCTACATTCTAGTAGTAGTAGTAGTAGTAGCACATGCAATGTCAATGTAGTAGTAGGCTAGTCTTAGTCTTAGTCTTCAAATTGGCTGACAGACTCAGATTATCTGAGTATTAATGTCAACGCGCGAATTTTT